>BDUI01001559.1:94792-104814 GCA_002335545.1 Apodemus speciosus | reverse complement strand
GGCTGTCCTGGAACTCACTCTGTAGACCAGGCTGGCCTCGAACTCAGAAATCCGCCTGCCTCTGCCTCCCAAGTGCTGGGATTACAGGTGTGCGCCACCACGCCCGGCCTTCCATTAGCCTTTTGAAAGGCCTCTGCTAAGTCACCTTCCTTTGGAGCCCCATTTCCTCTTCCAACAGGAAGGAGTGGATTAAGTATTTCCTTTTCCTGCCATCTCTGAACTTGAGGCTCCTAGGTTGTAGAAGAACATCTTCTCATATTCCTGACTATAGTAGCAGAGAAGACATGCTGTGCACAGAGTGTGGCTCATCTGGGCAGTCGTCCTATAGGTCACTGGCAGGTAGACGCAGCCCCCACTCCCAGACTTCAGCACTGCCCTGTTGCCCAGAATGGTTTGTACTTCATTGTGTTTTGCTTTTTGGTTTTTTTAAAACATGGTCTCACCACCCACATAACCCTAACTRTCCTGGAACTCACAGTGTAGACCAGGCTGGCCTCAAACTCACAGAGATCCTTTTGCCTCCTCTCCTGAGTGCTGGGATTAGTGTGTGCRTGCCCACCTGTGTTTGGACTGTAGAAAACTGCCTTGCATAGTTAGTATGTAGTAGAAGTCATCTGTAACTTCGTGTTTTTCCACCAGTCCACTTTGTTTCCAGAAATAATGACTCTAATACTTCTTATGTATGAATAAATGCTTAGGCCAATGGCTTTGGCTCTGTTCCCCAAGTAGATCATATCTTAATCACCCATTTATTTTATTCTAAATCATGCCACATGGCTGGTTACCTGGTCCTCAATTTCAAACGACCGTCTTCTGTGTCTGAGGCAAATCTACCCTGAATCAATCCCTGAATCCCCCCCCCCCTCTCTCTCTCTCCTCCTCCGCTCTTTGTCCAACAGCATTTTATTGATAAGTGTTGCTTCCATTCAGTATAAGATATTCTCTCTACATTAGCTTGCAAACAAATCTTTATTAAGCAAGGGAATTGAATAACTGGGTAGTCGGGTCTGTGAGAGGAAGGAAGGAGTGGCACGGGTGTTCCTGAGACACACTGCCACACTGCATCACCTTGATGTAATTATGGGGACAGCATCTTCCAAGCTCTGAGGAATGGCACATAAGATTGTACAGAGGGGCCAGCAAAATGGTACAGCAGTAAAGGCCATTGCCTGAGTGTGACCTGAGACCTAAGTGGTGGAGGGAAAGAGTTGAYTCTCCTATGTTGTCCTTTGACCTCCACATGCATGCCGTGGTATGTGTGTATCCCTTACTCCACAWACAGACAAATAGATGAATAAATGTAATTAACTTTGCATTAAAAATTGAAAAGGAATTTTTGTCCTGTTTAGAATAGTGGAAACAGTAGGGAAATGTAGCTTATTTCCTAAAATATTGGATTTGGGATAGGTGTTCTAAACTTAAAGTACATTTTACATCACATGCCTCAATCAAGGAAGGGAGGAGTGGTGGGAACTGCCGCTGGCAGCCATAGTCAGCTGTTGCCATACAGATGCAAAGCCCTCTGGAGTCAAGCCAGATTTGATTTTGTGAGATTTAAACATTTTTATTTTATGTGTATGAGTGTAGTGTCATGGCTGCATGTTATGTCTGTCACACCTTTGTGTGGTGTCCTCAAAGGCCAGAAGAGGGCATTGGATCTCTTAGAACCATAGTTTCAGACAGTTGTAAACTGCCATGCAAATACTGGGAATTGAACCCAGGTTCCTCTGAAAGAGCAGCCAGTGCTCTTAGCCACTAAGCCACTGCTGCATATCCAGATAGCTTCCATTTTTCATGTTGTTAATTAATTCATAATTTTCTATGCTCCAAACCAAGCAAAACAAACAAACAAAAATATCTGCTGGCCAGATTTGGCTCTTCTAACTCCAACTTATGACTTTTATTTCAGACTTATGACTGAAAGCTTTGATAGTCAGGTGAAGGAGGGGGACTTTTTCTTTCCCTAGCTTTAGAATTGGCCTGTGTGACACCCAGGACGATTAGAACAGCCAGGATGCCTGGCCTGAGAGGGCGGAATGAAGCGCAAACTGGCCAGTGGTCTCAGTGGGCCCTGGCCAGCGGGGCAGCATCAGGAGGCCACTAGGGCAGGGTTGGTACAGCACTGGGCACGAGCGATGCACAGTGATGCTGAACGACTGTGGGGCATCCAGAAAGGGCCTCGCAGCACCTATGGATGCTTATGCAAATGAAGGTGCCAGGCAGAATGTGGTTCTCTAAGGCAGCTTCTCCAATTTACCCATAATAAAGAATGACCTCTCGGTCAGTAATAGTATAAATGGTCTGGCTTATGTCTCACATATATAGCCTACTTAGAATTTCTTGGTTATTTTGCATTCTTTCTGTCATTTTATGTAACAGCTAATGCATAATGCTTTCTCATTAGGAAGACTCAAACAATCTAGAAGTGAACCTGATAATTATGAAGCGCTCTCTGCTTTTAGCTGGATTGAGTGGGTTGAGCCATGTGGACCCCATTCAGCTTATTCATTGATTTCTATTTCCTGTCATTTAGCCTTACTTCTTCCTTCCCTAAACATTTGGTTTAGTGGGTTGTTCAAGCTCCCTACTCCTGTTAACTAGATCCACAGGTCCTTGTTCACCTACCCTCAGCCCTTGTCCTAGTCGCTGTTCTGTTGCTGTGAAGAGGCGCCATGACCAAGGCAAGTCTTATGAAAGAAAGCATTGAGTTGGGGCTTGCTACAGTTTCGGAGGGTTATCATCAGGGCAGAGAGTATGGCGGCATGCAAGGCACTGGAGCAGGAGCTAAGAGCTACATCCCAGTTCACTCGTTGCCTACGACACTGGGCCAGTGACATACTTCTTCCAACAAGGCCACAGCTCCTGATCCTGGGCCATTCTTATTCAAACTGCCACAGCCCTGTTGTCTGCAGCRGAAAAGCTGCGTTCTCCCTCAGGCAGAAGCTTGTCTTTACTTGGCACACCTCGCTGTAGGACTGTTGTCATTTGTTTCTAATAAACTTGGGACTTAAGAAGGGTTTTCCTCGTCTATATTTTAAAGATTTTTCTAAACATTCTAAGTAGATTTTATTTTTCTAATTTTGCCTTTCATGTTAATTTCTAATTGGCTGCATTGGGGTAACTTGTTTGATTTCCTGGTTTTGGAAGTTCCTGAGGTCTGATTTGTGGCCACCAATTAGTTCATTTTTATGAAGCCTCTATGATATTTCAAAGGGCTAACCATTCCCATTTTGTTGCAAAGTTCTCACATATCTGTTAAATTCAATCAAATTATGTGGTGATTTGAATGAGAATGTCTCCCATAGGCTCATGGATTTGAATACTTGGTCCCATTTGGTGGCACTGTCTGGGAAGACTGTTGAAGGAGTATGTCACKAGAGGCAGACTAATGTAGTCCCTAATACCCACCCCGGCCCCCACCCCGCGTGCCTCATGCTGTCAGTCAGGATGTGAGCTGTCCTTGATGTTTCAGCTGCTTTGTTGTCTTTGAAGCTACCGTGCTTCTCTGCCCTAACAGTGATAAACTCTTTTGATCCCTCTGGAACYGTAAYCTGAATAAACTTTTTCTTCTATAAGTTGTCTTGGTCATAGTGCTTTATCACAGCAACATAAAACAACTACTACAGATTGGCAATAGTGTCATTTAACTTGCTAAGTCTGGTCTTCGACTGCCCACATCAGAATCCCTAGAGTGTTATTAAAAATGTGAGCTCTGCATGTTGTCCTCTGAGAGGCTCCACCCAGCAGCTGACTCAGACAGATACAGACACCCACAGCCAAACAGTGGATGGAGCTTGGGGACTTTTACAGAAGAATAGGAGGATTGTGGGCCTTGAAGATGATAAGAACTCCACAGGAAGACCAACAGAGTCAACTAACCTGGACCCTTGGGGTTCTCAGAKACTGAACTACCAACCAAAGAATATACACAGGCTGGACCTAGGCCTCCCCACACATATGGAACAGCTTGGTCTCCATGTGGCTTCTGAACAACTGCAGCAGGGGCTAGCCCTAAAGCTCTTGCCTGTCTGTGGGATATGTTCTTCTAGCTGGGCTGCCTTGTCTGGCGTCAGTGAGAGAGGAAGTGCCTAGCCTTACAGAGACTTGAAGTGTCAGGGTGAGGGGATTCCTGGGGCAGGGCACCCTCTCAGAGGAGAAGGGGAGGGAGATGAGGGATGGAGAAAGGACTGTGGGAGGGGGTGAATGAGAGAAGGACAGTGAGTGGGATGTAAAGTGAATTAGTAAAAAAAAAATTAAATTAAAAAAAATGTAAGCTCTGAGCCTGCTGCCCAAACCCATGTAAAAAGCTCAGTGTCATTATTAGCAGTGCAGAGGCAAGAAGGTCTGTGAGGCTCTTAGGCCAGGCAGCTTAGCAAATCAGTGAGCTCCAGGTTCTACCTCGGAAAGTCCGAGATGCTCATTAACCGCTCCCTGCCGGAGGTCTCCGCTGCTGTTTGTTTCATCAGGCTGATTCTCACAAAGTCTATTCCCCCTTGCATCTCTTTAGCTTTGCTTTATTTGCTTAGATCTTTGACCTTTTGTGTGTGATGATATCAGGATGACTCTGCATGAAGTGCACCTTACATTTATATGGATACATCAGTGTCAGTGTCTTTGTCCCATCAAGGGTAGGTGAGAAGGTTGGGGAGATAACTCGGTGTTTAAGAGCAATGGCTGCTCTTGCAGAAGACCTGCGTTCCGTTCCTGATGCCCACACAGTAGCTCACAACTATTTGTAACTTCAATCCCAGGGAATCAGATATGTTCTTCTGGCTTCCATGGGCACTGCACACATGTGGTATGCAGGCATACATGCAGGGAAACACCCTTACACATAAACATTTAAAAAAGAAGAACAGAATAATTGAGGCTGCTCTCTGAAGGTTTATCCTCTGGGGCTTGATTTGGACAGTACTGTCTAGAACTCTCCACCCAGTCGATTTTGCGTGGTGCTTTTCTTTTGTCTTTTGGGCGCTGTATTCCTATAACGTCACTTGGCAAGATTTCTAGCATACTTAATTAGTCACCCTTTGGTGCTCTTCCCGACTTAATTTATCTTTCTAGAAATGTTAATGATGAAATTAAAAGTTGTAAGATTGCTAGCTGTTTCTTTTTCATGGATGAGTTCCCTGTGCGTGTCTCTGGGGATGTCAGTCTCCCAGCTTCTACCGTTGGCTTCTGTCAAACTCTCTTTTCCTGGGTATTCGCTCTTTCTGTAATTAAATTAATCAGAGTTTGTTGCCTATCTTTCAAAGGGCTGAGTCACCAGAGCATCTGTCTTTTCTTGGTTGTCCTTGCTTCTTCCTGAGCTATTTGTTGCCTCCTGCTACCAGGGGAGGAGCAGGGCCTGAGTGTGACTACTACGTGTTCTGTAAGGCGGGGAACCTTGGCTTCTTCTCCAAACAGTAAGCTCCCTGTTGACCCTGGGAAGATTTCTTTTTGGTGTGTGCTCTGCTCTCCTGCCCTTCAGTCCACACGTTAGCTTCCCATGCACCCCTAAAGCAGCTGTGGCAGCCTGCCGCAAGGCTCCCTCCTGCTGGCTCCTGGCTGACTCAGCTGCATGCACACACGTGTGCACAGCAGCCTTCTGATGAGTTTGGCTTGTGGCTCTCTGTGCCTCGGGTTCTCCAGGAATGTGTTCTCTCACAAGTCCCTAGCCATTCCTCGGCAGCAGTCTCATTTGGTCTCTATCCAGCCCTATCCAGCCTCCTGTCTCTGGGTCTGTTGGCTAGCCCGCTTTACACAGGCTCTGGCATAGATGCTGGGATGGGGGATGTTGAGAGGCTTGTCTGGGGCTCCTGGTTAGGTCAGGTCCAACAGACTCTCTCATACCACGTGCTCCCCGAGCTGCTGGTCTCCCACCTCTGCCGCCCTGCTTTCTAAGACACGCTGGCTTACCTTTAGTGCTGGACTAAGTACATCTAGCATGGAAGATAAATTCATCAGTGAGAATCCAGGGATGGCAAAATATACCAGAAAACTACACAGGTTGTATAATATTTATTTGGTTTTTTTTGCTTGTATATGTATATGTTATATATGTATATGTATATGTGCATGTTTACATATATGGGTGCTCGTGTGTAGTTACATGTGCATATGTGTGCATACATTAGTATATATGTGTGTTATGGATGTATATGTATGTATGCATGTTCATGTGTGTGTATATATCTGTGTCTGTGTGTCTATGTGCATGCATATGTATAGATGTGTGTGTGTTTGTGTATAGGCCCAAAGTTGTCAGCAGATGTTTTCCTTGGTCGTTCTTCACTTTGCTCATTGGGAGTCTCTGAACAGAGAGTTTATTGATTCTGCCTAGTCTAGCTAGCTATCTTAATCCAGTCTCTGCCTCCCAAATGCTGGGATTATAGTTGGCTCCCTTGCCTGCCCAGCTTTTATGTAAATTCTGGGATCCAAACTCTAGTTCACATGTTTGCATGATAAGTACTTTATTGAGCCTACTTTTCATCCCTTGGATAATATTTGAATCATACATAGTATAATTCAAATTTTTCTTAGTCATAGTTCTATGGAAAGTGATGTAGAAGAATGTGATTTTAAAATGTACAGAGTATACCTTGGTATGGTGAGACATTCCTGTAAACTTAGAAGGCAGGAGGTAGAGGCAGGAGGATCACAAGTTCTAGGCCAGGCTGTGCTAAATGATAAGTACAAAGATAGCTTGGGAAACTTAGTGAGGCCTGATTCATAAAACCAAGAGTAGACTCGTAGTGCAGTGGTAGAGCACTTACCTGTCACCTGCCCAAGGCCTGGGCTCCATCCTCAGCATTTAAACACATGCGCGCGCACACCCACACCCCCCCCACACACACACACCCCACAACCACACATACACACAGACTCTACAACCACACATATATATTACATACACACAGACACACACAACACCCATACACCACACACATACCATACACACAAAGAGTGGGCCCTAAAGTTAAGATATAAGCCATGTCCTATTAAGTTTGTGACTTGAGCCGCTGCTGGGCTGCGGGAGGCCCTTTATCAAATGGCTATCCTTTTTGCCCTGTCAGGAGTCCCATGAGAACAGGAGCTTCCTCTCTCCTRTTTATCACTCTGTTTCTTGCCTTTATCATCTGTTTTCTGCTTATGAGAGACAGGTATTTTCACCAAAAATATTTTTAGTTAATTTTTATATTTGTTTATTTAAATGTATAGATGTATCCATGTGTGGAGATAAAAGGAAAATTTGTAGTAGTGGGCTTCTTCCTGCCATCTGGTCCTGGGAATTGACCTTATTAGGTCATCAGGCTGGTGCAAACACCTTTGCCCCTGAGCCATCTGTCTGGCCCCTTTCTTAATTTTAAAAATTGCATTTATTTTTGTTTACATGTGTATGCATACTCATGCATGCATACTTGTGGAGGTCAGAGGATAATTTGTTCAATTGGTTTTACCATGTCAGTTCTGGGGATCAAACCAGGTCATCAAGCTCCGGGCCATTGCTTTTGCCCACTGTGCCACCTTACTGACCCCCAAAATAGTTCTTCAATAAATGAATGAACAAATATAACTTATCAATCAGTGTAGGGTAAAAAGCCTTTTGGGCCCAGGAAGGTGGTGTGAATGAACTTAGCTGCCTTCCCTCCCTAAGGGTGGTCGGGGGGTAATGCTCCATCCACTCATGCTCACCGTGTGCTGCCTTGGGGACTTTCCTCAGAAAAGGCTCATGGATACAGAAGTGTCATTCCATCGAGGGAAGGAGGACCGGCCCGGTTCCTGCAGCAGGGCAGGCTGTGCCATGGAGGCAGACGAGGAYGCAGGGAGCACGGGGCCGGGGCCAGGCTACAGCCCACAGAGCTGCCTTCAAAGTTTCTCCCAGATCTCAGAGTGCCGGCGGCTGGACTAAGGGTTCAGATCACAGCTTTGTGTGAGACATGCCACATCCAGACCATACCACAGACTTGAGGACATGTACTGGCTCCTGGCAGCTTTGTGTCCCTTGCTGACCAGTGACAGTAGTCACCCAGCACATGCCTTCAGTTCTTCTGGAGACCGGCTGCTCTGTATTGGTACCTGACAGGGAATCAGTGTGCTGTGGTCAGCAGCCTAGCCTTGGACCCAGACAGTTATTATTTGAACTATGTGACCTTGGGCTTGTCTTTCATTCCACTGAGCCAAAATGATCCATCCACGGCACCTGGTGTCAGAGGGCTAAACTGAGGTGCATAGGAGTTTACTGGTATATGATATCCAGCTGCAGCTGGGCAATTAAAACTGCTGTGTTGTTACTGATGGCATGTGTGTTGCTACTGTCACTCTGAGACACCTAGTTTCACTCTTAGCCCAGCAGAGAGAGGAGGCTTGTGGAGGATACTCCTGGACATCAAGACCTAGCTACATTTTAGTAGTGGTTTCTATAGCCGCACCTTCTCTCTGCGGTGTCTGATTCCTTAAGCATTCCAACTCCCATGGGGAGGACATTTTGTGTGCCCAGTCATCAGCTCAGTTCCTGTGATGTCTGTACCTTGGCCGCCACATGGAAGGCTTTGGTGGAATGTTCCTGAACTTAGCATTTGAAACACTGAATACTGAAATTGAACATAACCAAGTTTTAAAAACAAAGTATAAAGTAAGTTTTCCCAGAGAAAATTCTGGGTGACAACTTCAAAGCCCCTCATAGATCTCACAGCAGGGCACTCCTTTCAGATGCAGGCAGATTGGCTTTCAAAGCTATCATTCCAGCCAAGGTCCTGCTCTCCCAGATGGGAAGGTTCTGAATGGGCTCCTTTCTAGGGAGCTGCAGCTTCGTAGCTCAGTTCCCCTTTGCCTCTAGAACAGATRGTTTCTGATCACATGAGCATCCCAGGTTCTCCAGGTCACTCCCCTCCTGTGAGCAAATGAAGTCTTTCTTAGTGAAAAAGAACAACTGTGCAGAGTCCAGGGTGTGTATGTGCGTGCACACTTGTAAATACAATATGGTCTTTACATTTACATTTACATTGASTTCTCAGAAGAAAAAGAAGACAGGTTTAAACAGAGGGATTATTGAAGTTCATGTTCTCTGTCATGAAAAATACTTGTTTTTAAAAAATTATTATTTTCATACATTACATCCTGACCAGTTTCCCCTCCATCCACACTTTTCCCAGCCCACTCCCACCTCCCTTCTCCCCAGATCCACTCCTTTTTTTATTCCCTCCCTTTCCCCCAAAAGAACATGCCTCCCAGGGATATCAACTAAACATGGCACAACAAATTAACAAATAAGACTTGCACAAACCCTCATCTCAAGGCTGGATAAAGCAACCCCGTAGGGAGAAAAGGATTCCAAATGCAGGCAAAAGAGTTAGAGATACCCCTCAACACACACACAGTTAGGAATCCCACAAGGACACTAAACTACACAGCCATAACATATTTGCAGAGGACCTCTGAAGGCTCCATGATTGTCAGTACAGTCTCTGTGAGCCCCTATGAGCCCTGATTAGTTAATTCTGTGTGCTGTTTTCATGGTGTCCTCAACCCCTCTGGCTCCTAYAGTCCTTCCTCCCTGTCTTCTGTTGGGGTTCCCTTGGCCCTGCCTAGTGTTTGCCTGTGTGTCTCTGTGTCTGCTCCCATTGGTTGCTGGATGATGTCTCTCTGATGGCAATTGGACTGGGCACCAATCTATGAGTATAGCTTGAGTTCCTAAATTATCCATAAACTTAGTAAATAATGAACTGACATGGAGCTGTGGGAATTAATTGCCTTTTGCTTTTTTTTCTGCCAACTCACCTAGCACATCGTATGCTCGGGTAAGGGCAGAGGTCTTGTCTCCTTGTTTCTACTGTGAGTAGCCATCAGCACAGCATCCCAGTAAGCATGGGCACATGACTAGGGAGACCCTGATTCATAACACCGAGAGCTGGATTGTAACTCAGTCATAGAGCAGCATTTACCTGCCATGTGCAAGGTCCTGGGTTCTGTCTCCAGTATTTAAACACACACACACACACACACACACACACACACACACACACACACACACACACACACAC
>BDUI01001559.1:72267-87536 GCA_002335545.1 Apodemus speciosus | reverse complement strand
TTCTCTCTAGCTAGACCATGAGCCCCTGAGAACTGTGAATGCATCTTCCTGTGTGTGCCCCTTCATCTCTAAGATGCCCTTGCTGGCACCATTACTTGGACCAGTTAAAGCTAGCACCTCATTGGCTGGCCAGCCTCCCTAACATTCTGAGCAAGTGTCTCACCACAGTGCTGTGTGTGCACACCTGTTAGGAAGGCCCTCTTCTGTCTAGAAATGTTAGACACCTGAAACCTGTATCTATTCCAAGGTGTCTCATTTATCAGTGCTGTCTATAGTATTCCCAAAATCTCCTACTAGCAAGGTTCCTGGCACAGTAGAATTCAACAAATATTTGCTGATTGAATAAGTGAGCAAATGGTAAACAAATGTCTGAGAGAAATGCCTGCTTTCCCTGTGCTAAGTGGCTGACAGAATCCATTGCTTCCCCACAGGTAATAAAATGGACCGGATTTTATCCGCTAAGCGGAAGGAGAATGCTGAGGTCTTTATCCCCAGCAAACCAGAGTCAGCCCTGAATCCACAGCCCCCAGCTGTGTTCCCAGACCAGGAGCGAGCCTGTTCCAGTAAGTGCTGGGGGCCCTGAGTTAAGTGGGTTGGGGATTGAGGTGGATACTCCCCGTGGGCACCATGATGAAGGTCTGGCTTCTTCCTCACCTCCTTAGAGGACTGAGCTGACCTTGAGCCAATGTGTTGATTTAGAGTTAAAAAAAAGAAAAAAAGAAAAAAACCTCAAACCAAACAAACAGAGGCTTTGAAAAGGAATTTTCTGTGTGGTTATGAGGGTTGGCAGGTTTAATCTGCTGGCAGGTCTGTGGCCAGAGGTCTAGTCAGGGCAGCACCCAGGCATTATCTGATGGTTCACAAGTGCCAAATCTAGTAATAGGAAAAGACTTGCAAGTATAAGACATGGGGCTAGGAGATGACATTGTACTTGCTTGCTGTGCAAGCCTAAGGGCATGGGTTTGAATCCCCCGCACCGTTAAAAAGCTGTAGCAGCACATGCATGCGATCCCAGCACTGGGGAGGCAGAGATAGGAGGACCCCTGGGACTTGCTGGTTGGCGAGCCACACTAATTAGTTCAGGTTCGGTGAGAGACCCTGATTCAGAAAAATCAAGTTGGAAAGTGATAAAGGCACCTGACATTAACACCTGGCTCCCACACATGTGTATACACCTGTAGATTTGTATGTCTATATATAACATACACATACACACACACACACACACACACACACACACAGACACTTCACAAAACCCCACAAGGCAGGTTGTTTCCAATAGCAACTAAAAAACTGAGAAGTTTTTTAGGGCAGGATGACCTTCAAGAGCAGCTGGATCTAGGCAATTACTCTGTCCTAGCAATCTACCTCTGCCCTTCCAGTAAATATCTGTCTGCGAATGGAGGCCCACAGAAGCCAGAGAGCAGACAGGGTGGGAAAGCTCAGGTTTGGCAGTCACATGGTTGGGGCAGGTTCTGAGTCTCTGCCACTAGCAGTGGAGGGTCGGCCAGCCAGGCTCCAGGGCTTGTGTATGTGCATGGCCACAGCCACTCAGGCCATTGTGACCTCTCACTGGGATGTGCCACAGCCCAGTCAAAGACAACCAGCCATGCTCTCTGCAGCTGATGGGGTCATAGAGGTGCTCTGTACTGAAATGCTTTAGGTGGCAAAGGTCCCATGGCGCATGTCTGCTGGCAGAAGCTCTGGCAGCTTTGACTTTGCTGACTTTGAATAGAGAGGAGCTGGGAAGGAGGAGGAGGAGGAGGCTGATGGGATAGGTGAAAGCTGCTCAGCCCAGCAGCAGTGGGGGGACATAGTGGTGTCCCTGTGTGGCCTCCTAATGACTCCTGCTCAGCTTCCTTGCTCCAGGCTCACTGTTCATGGCAGGAAGTTTTACTGTTGTTGCCATTGTATACAAATGCCTCAGAGTCAGGGTCCTGTAGTGGTGGTCATGCTCTTCCCACCTACCTCCTCTGCATCTGGGACTCCACTCTTAGAGGGGATAGGCCATGATTATTTTATCCATATGTGTCTCAGTCAGGGTTTCTATTCCTGCACAAACATCATGACCAAGAAGCAAGTTGGGGAGGAAAAGGTATATTCAGCTTACATTTCCACATTACTGTTCATCACTAAAGGAAGTCAGGACTAGAACTCAAGCAGATCAGGAAGCAGGAGCTGATGCAGAGGCCATGGAGGGATGTTCCTTACTGGCTTGMTTCCCCTGGCTTGCTCAGCCTGCTCTCTTATAGAACCCAAGACAACCAGCCAAGGGATGACACCGCCCAAAATGGGCTCTCCCCCCTTGATCACCAGCTGAGAAAATGCCCCACAGCTGGATCTCATGGAGGCACTTCCCCAATTGAAGCTCCTTTCTCTGTGATAACTTGAGCCTATGTCAAGCTGACACACAAAAACCAGCCAGTACAATTGACCCCTTGTCAACTTGAGACACAAACACATCACCATTAAGCCTCAACCCTTACTTTCTTATTCATCCCTAAGATCTAAATAATGTTAAAAGCCCCACAGTCTTTGCAAATTCTTACATATTAAAATTTCAGTCCCTTTAAAATATCCACTCTCTTTTAGAATCCAAAGTCTGTCTACAATTAAAAGTTTCTTAACTGTGGGCTCCACTAAAATGCTTTCTTCCTTCAAAAGGGAAAGTATCAGGGCACAGTCACAATCAAAACAAAATCAAACTCTAACCACCCACTGTCAGGGATCCACTCATAATCTTCTAGGCTCCTCCAAGGGCTTGGGTCACCTTTCCAGCTCTGCCCTTTGTAGCACACACCTTGTCTTCTAGGCTCCAACTGCCTGTACTCCACTGCTGCTGCTGTTCCTGGTGGTCATCTCATGGCACTGGCATCCAAAATACTGCTGTCTTCCACTGTAACTAGGCTTTACCAGTAGCCTCTCATGGGGGTCTCTTCATGGTGCCAAGCCTCAATTCTTTTGCATGACCCCTTCAGTCCTGGGCCATCAATGACAACTGAGGCTGCACCTACACTAATGGCCTTCTACAAGCATCTCACAGTGCGAGTCTCAGCTGCTCTTCATGACCTCTTCATGCCTTCCAAACCAGTACCACCTGGGTGACTCTTACACATTACCACATCCAGCCACAGCACAAGGTATAACCTTGGCTATCTCTGAAACACAGCCCCTGTGCTCTCAGAAAACACTTCCCAGAAGATTTTACCTCAATGATGCTGATCTCTTCTTAATCACCACTAATATCTTAGCTCCAGCTAACTAGCATCAATAGTCCCAATAATGCAAAGTTTTTGCTTTAGTAGTTCTAGTATCTTGTTAATCACAGCTGATTCTTCAGCTATAGCTAACCAAAACCACAGATTCTTCACAATCAAAATAGCAATGACCCTAATAAGAGTCTTTAATCTTCCCTCTGAAATTTCACAAGCCAGCCCTCCATCTTTTGCACTGTCCTCAACATTATCTTCCAAGCTCCTGTACAACATCCCACAGAGCTCTTAACACCGAATGGATCTTCTAGCCCAAAGTTCCAAAGTCCTTCCATAGTCCTCCCCAAAACATGGTCATCTTGTCACAGGAATACCCACTATGCTGCTACCAATTTGTCTTAGTCAGGGTTTCTATTCCTGCACAAACATCATGACCAAGAAGCAAGTTAGGGAGGAAAAGGTATATTCAGCTTACACTTCCACATATCCAGGAGAGCGCCAGGATCTGGGTCATTCTGTTACAAACCACAGAGCTGCAGAAGATGGGGGAGAGCCTGGAGCAACCTTTCCTGCACCTGTGGAGGAGTTCCTGTCAATACCTTGACTCATCTAAGCAACTGTGCATGGCACAGTTCAAGGAGCCCTGGAAACAAATCCAGGGTACACTATGACTTTAGTTCAAATATGGTTTATTTTTAAAAGTATTAATATTAAATATGAATATTAATATACATCCTTCAGGGCTGGGCTATAGACTGCAGTAAAGCATGAGGGTCTGTGAAGCTTAGTTTTAATTGTCAGTGTGACAGTCCTCCTCAATGAGGGACTATCTAGGTTAGGCCGGGCATGTCTGTGAGTGAGTATCTCCTTTATGTTGGTTGATATGGGAGGGCCTAGCCAAGAAGTGGGTGGTGCCTTCCCTGTGTTTGGGTCTGGACGGTTACAAGAGGAGAAATGGAGGCACTTAGCAATTCTGTAGTCAGCAGACACATTGCATCCACCCTGTGGTGCATCTTAGCATCATCATTTGCACAGACCCTTTTTTCCAAAGGAAGACACAACCATATACACTGGGACTAGAATTCAATAGATCTGTGTGTACATGTGTGTGTGTTCTATGTATGTGTATATGCATGTGTGTGCATGTGTGCATGTGCTGTGTATATGTGTATGCATGTGTGTGCATATGAGTTCATGTGAGTGTGTGTGCATTGCTAGTGACTAACCAGAGCCTTGCGCAGACAGTACCACTGAGCCACATGACCAGCCCATCATCTCTTTAGAAGATATGGTTCTAGACTCAACTCAGCTCTGTTGTCACTTTGACAGAGCCTAAGAAACTATTTCATAATAATMTTCTCTYCCAAGTTTAGCCATGGTCTAACAGATTGAGGAGAAATGGGAAAGGGGAAACAAGAGCAGGAAATGAGAAGGAGTCTAGGGGTGGATGATGGGTATCTGAGGTGGACACATTCCTGGTTCCATGATAAAGAAATACCAAGTCATCTGTAGGAAATCCTATTACCCACAGTTCCTGAGAGTTGTTCTCTAGATGCTGTTTGAGATAAAGTCCTCACTTTGAAGAGTTTATCAGTATTAAAGGTAGTTACCATGAAATGTTATTGTTTTGCCACAGGCTATCCAATATCTCTGGCTCTCCTACCAGCCAAAATATTGTTTGGTAGCTGAGGTGAAAGTGGAAAAATGACTTTCCTGCCACAATGTTCTAGGTACAATTAGATCACAATTAGTGCTGGTGTCTTCAGAAGCCAGCAAATTGATGACCAGGCCAGCCATATATGGCTTTACAGACAGTGCCACAAGGGTACAGCATCTCTCAGTAGACCCAAACGAATCTGAGTCTCTTTCCTCCCTGGATGGGGAATAATGGTCTCTTGACTGACCCCAGGTGAAGTACTTGGCTTTGTAATGGATATAGGTTGCAGGAGAAGTGTATTTCAAACCACAACACTAAGTAGAGGGAGCTGGAATGTTTATACCACTGAGGGTGGGCTGCTCGTGCTTGTTAACTTGTGTTTGTGTGGTTGGTTGTGGTTTATGTGTATAAAAAGACTAATTCAGTCCCTCTTCCAAAAGAGCCTTTCATTGTTATGGTTACCTCTCAGTTACTTGTGTCATGTTGCTTTGTCTTCTATTTCATTTGGCCAGTGTTTATGGCCTGCATCTTGCTTTCATTCTTTTCCTTTCAAACTTTCTACATCTTTATATAAAGGTTTGTTTTTTTGTAAGCAAGATGCAATTGGCTTTTATTTTTATCCTCCAATAATCTGTGTGTTTTAATGGGAGCATTTAGTCCATTTACATTTAATGTAATTGCTAATATATTTGAGTTTAGACCTGCAATCTTATTATCGTTTTTTATTTGTTTTGCCTATTTCACGTCTCTGTTTTTTTCCTCTCTTGCCTTCTTTTGAACAAATTACCTTGTATTATTCCTCTTTCCCCTCCATATTAGCTTGTTAGTTATACATTCTTTTATTCTTTTACTCATTACTAGAGATTGTAATGTACATTCTTGACTTATTAGAGTCTACTTTAAATTAGCACATTTGCTGATTCTAATTTAGTGGATAGACCTTCAGCTCTAAATGTTTATTCCCCTCCTATTTTAAATTCTATCACTATTCATTTTAACTCCCTRCAGGTTTTTAATCCCATTAGATATCATCATTATTTTTGTTGCTTTTGTTTTGTACAGTCAGTAGTAATTTTGAGGTGTCTTCACTGTTAACCTTTCATACCCCTTACTCTGGCTGTTTCTAGGTCACTCTCACTCTCTCACTGTCACACCTTGAGTCCATTACAAGCCATGCTCAGCTTCCAGCTTGTGGCAGCTCTTTTTGGCATCATGGGTACCTTGAGGAGGCCTCCCAGGTGCTGTGTTCACCTTCTGCCTGCCTGCTCCTGGCCCTGTTGTACTTCACAGTTCCTTCCATTGCCATGTCTTCAAACAGATTCCTTTTTATAAACCAACAGATCAGAGCTGTGCTTCAGTGAAAGACTGTTTGTTTAATGAACTAGTCTGCCATTCTAAAAGGGTAACCCATTTCCTGCACTCTCTAAAACACGGTTTTCCTTGTATTCCCTTCTCTTTGGCTAAGCTCATACCACTGACCTTATGACAGTTGAATATGCAAATAACATGTAGCACTATCCCTCGTCCTTGCTGGTTTCCACTCCTAGCCTGTATTGCTCCAGTGTCTAGCCATAAGCTTTCTAAAAGTACTGGGATCTCCTCCCAGAGACCTCTTGTCTTCTTCTTGTCTTGACTTCTGGAAGGTGAGTAAACATTTGTCTTTGATGCAGAAAGTTTGCCATCCCTGTTGTCAGGGTGATCTAGGAAAGTGATATATCAGAGACACTTCTCCCAGATAAGCCACCAGCTGCAGAAATACAGTAACACCCTCAGCATGAGTTGAGTTAGAGGATGCTGACAGCCCTGTAGTTAGTGTTCCTGTCCAAACACCTGCAGCACAAGCACCATATGTCAAAGTCCAGAGCCTCATAACATTCCAGTCAGTCCTCATTAACATCAAGTGGTAAAACATCAAACTGGCTGGGTACTGGTGCACACCTGCAATCCCAGGACCCAAGAAGTGAAAGCAATTGGACCAGGCATTCAAGGTCAGACCCAACTGCATAGAGTGAGTGATTAGCCTGGGCTACATGAGACTCTGTCTCAAGAAGAAAAGAAAAGAAAAGAAAAATCAAACAGCCTTAAGTAACAAAGTAAGTGAATCAGTGGCTCACCATAGACATAAAAGCCCATGTCTGTGGGTGAAGTCGAAGGCCTGTAAGGTCCGGGTGCTCGGGCTGTTATCAGAAGGCTATTTGTTCTGAACTTAGCTGTGTTTTCCTCAGATTAAGTGGTTCTCAGACTTGAACTTGCCTCAGAGTTGCAGAGCTTTCCATCCCGTACATTCAGATTCCGTGGACATAAATGTCTTGGCATTTGTTTCCAAGAGTTCTCAGATGCCTCTGTGGTTGCTGGTGAGGAAACTCACTGTGGGAACCCCTTCTCACACACAAGCATGCAGGCACTTCCCTGGTGGCCAGAATGGCCCAGGGGGCTCCAGGCACCCTTTCCCTTTTTCTGCTGTGCAAATCTAAAGGGGGGAAAAGAATGTTCCTTTCCTAATAGTCATAGCGTGAATTCTAAAACCCTGTTTCCTGGGCCAGTCTGCAGCCTCTGTGGGCAGGGAGAAGAGTGCAGGAAGGGGTCCTTCCCCCAGTGACACCACAGTGCTGTGAAGGACCCTGGGTCAGGACGACAGAAGCAGCTGCATGTTCCTTCCATGCTGGAGTTAGTCACACAGGTCATTGTGCTGAAGCAACTGTAGCTGAGGCAGAGAAGATGCACTATGTTTTTCTTACTTTTCTCATTGCTGTGACCAAATGACTGACAGAGGCAACTTAAGGGAAGCGGGATTTCATTTGACTGCCGGTTTCAGGTTTCCCCCTGGTCACTTGGATTGTGCTTCCTGTTCTGTTGTAAGACAGAACATCATGGTGGCCAGAGTGTGCCTTGGAACAACTTCTTCATGGTGGACAAGAAGCAGAAGAAAGGGGGAATACAGGAAGATCCCAGTGCAAGACCTAGGCCCCAGGGACATGTCCCTAGGAGTCGACCTCATTCAATTGGGCCCCGCCCCTTACTTTTCACCAGCTCCCAGTACTGCCGCTGTCATAGCTCCTTACAAAGAGAACCGGTTCGTCGGGTCAGAATGCTGAAGACTAGACTTCAGGAAACACCTCACAATCACATAGAGGTGTGTTCCACTAATCTCCCAGGCTGATCAATGTGACAACTAAGATTAATCATCACATGCTTACATAAGAAAATGCATGTCACTGGGTCTGTCTGATAAAGCTCAGATCACAAGCTGCTCCTGATATTTGTTAGAGCAGTGTATTAGTTAGGGTTCTCTAGATAACAGAGCTGATAGGATGGATGCATGAATGATGGATGATGGATGGATGATTAGATAGATAGATAGATAGATAGATAGATAGATAGATAGATAGATAGATAGATAGANAGACAGATAAAGACGATTTATTAGAGTGGTTATCAGAGTGGTCCAGCTAGTCCAACAGTGGATGAACTTGCCAGCAAAAACAAGAACAAGGAGGCAAAGAGCAAAAGCTTCTTTCTTCCATGTCATTTACATAGGCTGCCACCAGAAGGGGTAGTCCAGATTAAAAGTAGATAGATCTTCCTGCCTCAAAAGATCCTGACTGGAGGTGGGTCCTCTCACTTCAAATCATTTAATAAGAAAAATCCTTCACAGATGTACTTAGACACTTGGGTTTTAGTTAAAAGTCATCAAGTTGACAACCAAGAACAACTATCACAAACAGTGTTGAACATTCCCAGCCAAGTTTCTTGGGACACAGTAGCAGACTGGCCACGGAAGTGAAGCCATCCTTAGCCATTTGTCCGGCCACTGCAAGCTCACTGCAAAGCTGAGTACTTGCAGGCTCATATGGCATAAATCTATCTGCAGCTCAGAAAGATATAACACCCAGGAGGAAAGAGATGTCATTTTCATCTAGATCCATAGTTGCCTTCCTTGAAAATCATACAGCAGGGATGCGGGAAAAGATAGCAGCCGAAGGATGAATGTTCAAGTGAGATGGTCAGCTTCCTTGTCAGCTTGGCAGGATTGAGAATCACATAGGAGACAAAATCTTCAGGCATATGTGAAAGTGTTTGCAGAAAGGTTAGGTGAGGTGGGAGACCCACCCTTAATGTGGAGTAGCCTACTCCATGGGCTGAAGGGAAGAGGAAGAGGGGCTGAACACTCTTTCCTCTGTGACTCTTGACTTTGGGCAGTGTTGACCACTGTCTCAGTTTCTGCTGCCACATCTCTTTTATAATAGACTGTTACCCTCCAACTGCGAGCCAAGGTTCCTTGATTTGCTTTTTTACTATGCATTTGTCACAGCAGAGAGAAAAGTAATCATTATACAGGGCTGTAGGTAGCACCTGCCATGGAGAGATCACAAACTAGAGTATACGTCGACAAGCCAGGCATGCCAGCCATTGATTATCCCTGCCTAATAATTTCTCTACGGTGAAATGCTTCAAACAGTAGTCCTGTCATTCATGATCTCTTTGCTTTAGCCTCCTGAGTGCTGGCATTGCATCTTCTGGGTAATGCTGTGATCTCCCATTACAGTGTGGCCTGTGTTCAAGGCGGGGAAGTCTGTAGGCACGGGAGAAGTAGCCTAGTGTTAGGAGCCTCTTACAGTGCTGCCGGGTAGGTGGAGTTCAGCAGAGACTTGGGTGTTTTAACATTTCCCACTTAGAATTTGGAGATGAGCATCTCCCACAGTTGTCTGGCAGTYTCTAGGCCAGTGGACATGTGACAGCAGAGGGAAGACTCACTGTGGAAGCTGGAGTACTTCTGCCAGGTGAACTGTCAGTGCCACTTCCCACTGCAGACATTCATTGTCATAATGAGCTGCTATTCCGAGGCTGCCCGGTAACAGACCCTTTACAGATTTAGGCTCTGTTTTCTGGAGGTTCACTCCCTTTTCTTAAGGTACATCATCTGTAATGGTCTGAATAGAAAATGTCCCTTGGACACATGTGATTGGTCTGTGGCTATTTTGGGAGGCTCTGGAAACTAGAAGGTAGGGCCCYGCTGAAGGAAGTGGGTCTTTGGAGACAAGCCTAGATAGGGACCTTGCTGTGGCCCTTTCCTCCCTCACTCTTCCTTTCCTGCCATGAGATAGACAGCCTCCTCCTCCCTGTCTCACTGCTGTGGTCTGCCTCCTGTGGGCCTGGAATCAGGGCTGAGGACAGTGGGCTGGAGCGCTGGGGTGTTTCCTCTTCTTTCCTTATGGTATCCATTTGGTCATGGCAACAAGAGAGCTGACTAGCGTAGCATATAACACGCAGGCTTCACTGCGGGCTACTGGCTTGTGATCGCCACAGTGGATGCTTGCTGATCTCACATTTCATCCTTGCCACTGCAGTAGTTCCTGGGTGACCCTCAAAGCCCCTGGCATATAGTCAGAAGCCCTTTTGCTGTGGTTCTGAATTACAGCCTGTTGAGGCACAGCTGAGAGAGAAGCAGGTCACCTTGCTGTAGGTGCTTTGTGATGTATTGGATTCATGGCCAATCTCCTGAATGGCACACCTTTTGTTTTAGGTAAGAGAAGAAAACCAAGCACCAGGGAAGTGAAGGGAGTAGAGTTACTGGAAGAGGGATGGTTCTCCATCCAAAAAGGGCAGTTTGGTATAAATTAAAATGTGCAATTTGGCTTTTGCTAGTAGCTCAGATTTACAGAGTGAATAAATCCACTAGTCCCTGGATYCAAGATGAGAATAAATTCATTGTCGTGTGACATTCAGGCCAGTGTTGGTGCAAGTGAGAGATGAGGGCGTCCAAAAGAGTTAAAGGGTGGTTGCAGTGGGAGGAAGCACACGGAAAGAAGGTGGCCATCAGAAATGTGACTTGGGGGACTCTGTGTTCTGGAAAGGCAGCAGCATTTCAGCAATGTTGACTCTGCAGCTCTCCCACCAGTAAGTTATTTTCTGTTGGYAAAATGAGCCAGTTGAAGCCAGATTAGATTAGATTAAGTATAATTTATTGGGAAGCTGCTCTCAGACAGGTTCACTGGCCCTAAGGACCAAGGCCAGAGAAGTCACCAAGGGAAGAGAGGGTGAGGAAGAAGAGAAAGAAAGGGTATGTGCATAGAGAGAGCAGAGAGAGAAAGAGAAGAAGAGGAAACCAAAATGTCTGGTTTATATGGGGAAGAGCCTCTGGGGGAAGATTAACCCAGCCCTGGGCTGGAAAATTCAGAGTTGGGGGTAGGTTTTCCAGGTAGGAACTGAGGACCTTTGAAGCCTACTTGAGGCCTTGATGTGCCTCGAGAGCCTAGCTGCAAGCTCCCCATCCTTCCACCAACCATTTTTACCTTGCCGGTCCATTCTAGCACCTCCCCCATCATTCTTCAGCATGCCAAGCTCCGCTGTCCTTAGGACCTTAGCACCTGCTACCCCTTGGTCTACAGTAGCCTCCTTGTGTTGGTATTCATGGGCTTGCTGCCTCCAGTCTCCTCTCAGGTGTCCTCTTCTCTGACTCTGCATCTTGAGTGATGGTCTCCTTTCAGCATGTCTAGCCCTTTCCTCTGTGCCTACTCCATGTCTGCCCAAGCCAAGCACTGTAAGGTCAGTGAAGGCTGGTGATAGCTGTCTCACCTACTGCTGTTGCCTTGCACCCAGAGCAGTGTCTCCCTTAACCAGGGAAGCCTGCAGTATGGTGTGGGTCAGGAGCCTGCCCACTCTGCACCTCTCACCAGACTGGGGGCTCATTCCTGCTTCAGACACCTGGAATCACAGCAAGTTTATGGGTTAGGATCTCCAACCCAGAGAAGCCCGACACCACAGCCTTTAGCTTCCCACCTCATTGCTTCCTGCTTCATGGCTATTGTAGACATAGGATCTTTTGTACTGAGTGTAGTCATCACTACCCTTTACCCACCGGTACATGGATATGCCACTGTGCCAGGTTCCCATGGAGTCCCATAACATTAAGGACTCCATAGAAATGCCACATTCTCCAGCTTTTGCTTTTCTTATTTTTCTTCTTTCTTTCTTTTAAAAAAAAATGAAAAAGCATTTATCTCCACGAGGAGCAGAGTCCTATGTGGGGAATGCTGGCTGGCATTGAGAAGCACAGTGCCTGCCACCGGTCTCCGGCATTTGCAATCACTCTGACTCTGGCTGRYTGAGATGGRCACTCTCTACCTTGGCTTACCTTCCAGAAGATCCATGAGCTCTGCCAAGCTACTATCAAGTTGTGTTATCCATTCCAGGACAAACACCTGAAAAAAAAAAGGTTGAGAGACAGAGAGGCTTTTTTGCCCAGTTTCAAAAGTTTTAGTTCCTGGTCACTTGCTTCATCGTGCCCCCCCCCCACTTTAAGGAGGGACATCATGGTAGGAGGTAGAGATCTGCTGACCTCATAGTGACTAGGAACCAGACACAGTGGTATGTACTCCTTTGGGAGGCTGAGGAATTTGACAGGTTCGGGCCCATTTGGGTTATAAAGTGAGACCTTTGTCTCAACAAGCAAATCTAGGTAGTGGTCAAAGATGACATGTGCCTTTCAAAGGCTCTCTCCAGTGACCTACTTCTCTACCTTCCACAGTGGCACTCCTCAGGAGTCCATTAAAAATGCTTGTGTAGGGCTAGCACGGTGGCTCAGGAGGGAAAGGAGCCTGCTGCCAAGCTTGACAGCCTGAGTTCAGTCCCCAGCGCCCCGTACGGTAGAAGGAGAGAGCACTGTCCTCCGAGCTCKACAGTGCGCCCACAKACAGATGCACACATACAYGCCTRCACGCACATCRCTCAYTCAATCAATATGGAAATARTCAAAATAAAAATATASAATAAAATTTGTTAGAATATGTTAATGCATTAATGTTCTTACCTTGGTTGCCCTGTTATTCCTCATGCCCTGTTTTGAGTCAGGGTCTCTCACTGGTCTGCAGCTTACTGAGGAGAGTAGGCTAGCTGGCCCGCAGGCCCCAGGCATCCACAAGTCTCCATCTCCCCAGCATTGGATTTATAATCTGATACTACCCTGCTCATTATTTTTTTTAACTTTTTATTGTTTCTTTGTGAATTTCACATCATGCACCCTAATTCCACTTATCTTCCCCACCTTCTACCCTTGCAACTTCCCCTCCAACACAGAAAAACAAATCTCATTATGAAAGCTGTAATGTGTCACAGTATATCCCATAGTATGCCCTTTTGTCCACACTTCTTTGCTTGCAAATGTTTACTGCAATGACTTGTTGGTCTGGTTCAAGGCCTCTGGCTTCTGTTACACTACCAGTACTGGAACCTCACTGGGCTTCCTCTCAGAAATCCTGTTGTTGCCCGGTGTCATGGAGAGCCTGTAGGAACTGCATTCCAGCAGTTCAGTCAGTGGGGTGGTGGATGTTGGGATTAGCCAATTCAAAGCCCTGGATCTGGGCCTGAGAGGCCAGTCCTCTGGCTCTTCTCTTCTCACACCCTTGGGGGTGGCTTACCGGCATCCCCCACAACTACAACCAGGTCTAGCTTACTGCCCGCTCTCCAGAGTGGTTTATCTGGTTTATATGACCAGTTCTCTCATTCTCCTGACCCTGGGGCCAGCTCTCCCACCTGCCATAGGTGGCCAGGGACAAGGGAGAAGAGAAGGGTATCTCTCCTTCCTCCAGAGCACACCACTGCACAGCAGACAAGAGGCAGAGTCACCTCTCTCATGTTCATGCTCTCAGGGCTGGCTTACCTACAACCCCCACCTCCAGGGCCAGCTCTCCTATGCTTCCCAGGCAAGATTCAAGACCTGCTGTCTTGAGTGCTCCAGCGGGTGATAGTCAGGGACAGCTCTCCTGCTCTCATGACCCCAAGGCCAGGTCTCCCACCTTCCACGGATGGTAAAGGGGGGGTGTATCTCTTCCTTGTCCATGCTACTGCACAGGTGATGGATGGCCCCTGCTCATTTTTTACATGGATCCCAGGAATGGGACTTGGGTCCTTGTGCTTACATGACAAACACTTAACTGACTGAGCCATGAATTATTTTTTTTTGTTTGGTTAGTTTTTATGTTATTGTTGTTTGGTTTGGTTTGATTTGGCTTGGTTTGGTTTGGTTTGGTTTGGTGATGGGAATGATAATGAATCTGAAGATGGCTTTGGTCAGTATAGACATTTTACCAATATGAGTTCTTCCAAGCACGAGCATTCAGTGCCACCCTCAGTCACATTCAGATGCAGCATTCTGACAAGAGCATGGCAGGAAAGTTGAGGGCCAGGGCAGGAAGCTAATCATCATCTGCCAGTATTTTCAAAGGGCAAGCAAGTAGAAGGGCCCTTTTCCTCAGCCTGCACCAGATCACTTGTACACAGCTGCCCTGGTAGCCATGAGGGGCTGCTTTGCCAGTCATCAGAAYGGTGGCACAGTCTTAGTTATCTCGAGGTAACTTACACTATGGAGGGTGTGTGGGTTATGTACAAACACTATACCTTTATGTATATAAAAAGCATCCTGGAACCTCAGTATTTGCTGTTCTAGAATCAATCCCCCATGGATCAGGAGGACTGAGGGAAAACTCTCTCTCTGTTTATTCCTTAAACTATTGGTAGTAAGTTACAGATGACATTCCTCTTTGCACTCTGTAGTGAGAATTTTGGTTTCTTTGGAAAACACAAGAAATATTGTTTTCATTTTAATCCCAGGTGTGGGTATGGGGCTGCACGCGTGCTAGGGTTCTGAGGGATAGGCTGTTGCTGGTTGGTTGTTGTTGGGCATGGGTTTGTTAAGTAGTCATATGTTCAAAGAAGAAAAAAGAAACTAGATATCTTGATGGCGAAGATCACACTTGCCCCAAGGAACTGGTTGGCCCTAATCAGCAGGAAGTAGCTTAATGATAACATCACCTCTTTTCCTTTCTATGATTTTCTTTCCTATCTAGCCTTAGGGGTTGAAAGGTGGGAAAAGGGTAAAAGAAAGAACCTACAAGGTAGCAAAGCARCCACCTGCAGCACTCAGTACTGCAGTGTGGATTTTCCAAGAACAAGCATTTCAGTTGAGTAATACCACAGTCCACCCCTGAATTTTGGAGTACTTAGCATTAGCATTAAACTGTTATCAATGCCCCAGGCTATATTTAGATTTTTTTTCCTTGTTAAAATAGCTTCCCTATGCCCCTCCTCCCACCCCGCCCCCACTCCCACCCTCACCCCTCATCTCCCACTGTGTGTGTATGTAAATGTGTGCAAGTCCATGCAAGTGCATGTGGTAGCTAGAGGTTGACATTGGGTATCTTCTTCTGTGGCATCTCCACCTATTGTCTGAAGCAGGATCTTTCACTGAACTTGAAAATTAGCGTTTTAGCTAGACAGGCAGGCCAGCAAGCCTATATTCACCTGGAGAATTGGGGTATGGCTGTACATGACTGTGCCCTTCATTTTACATGGCTGGGATCTGAACTCAGGTATTCAGGAGTGTGTGTGTGTGTGTGTGTGTG
>BDUI01001559.1:49756-64610 GCA_002335545.1 Apodemus speciosus | reverse complement strand
ACCACCACCCCCAGCTCCATTTCCCATTCTCTTTGTGTGGCAATCAGCTTGTCCAAACCCATGCTGGGAGTGCTCACACGTCTCACTGGCTATTAATTAAAAAAATAAGTGGGGAACAGTTGCTGTTCATTTACTCAGCTCCCTGCTCACAGAACCGTTGCAGATACCGATGCTAATTAACAGAGGGCCCGTGCACGCAGGGAAACGCACCATTTCGTGAGTGGCTGATCCGTGGTGACCAGTGCTACAGTTGGGCCCTGAGGGGCTCTAGGAAGCCATGGTACAGAGTTGCTGTTTATTGATGGCATTCACGCACGCTCCCAGACCAGACAGCCTCACCAGGAAGGAGGGAGGCTTTAAAAATCAGTGAAGGAGAGCCAGGAACTGAGCCCATTTCAGCCTGAGCACACATGGGGCTGAGTGTGTGTGCGTGCGTGCGTGCGTGCGTGCGTGCGTGCGTGCGTGCGTGTGTGTGTGTGTTTTGGGGTCTTGCTTAACCCCCGGACTGGGACCTTCACATAGATGGTCGCATCCTGCTTCCCCTGCCAGGCTGGGAATGTCAAGTGATTGGCCAAGGCAGGAGGACTTTGGTCCATGCTGTCATACTACACCCCGAGCATACGCTGGTAGCTTAAGCAGCAGACTGATCTTTCTCATAGCTGCAAAGATGGCAAGTCCAAGGTCAAGGGACTGCCTGGCTGATTTCTTCTCGGGCGCCACTCCTTGTCTTGCAAGTGGCGGCTTCCTCAGTGGGCTAACGCACTCAGTCTCCTGTGTGTATCCCTGGTGTTAATCCCTGGGGCTTCAGATTTCCTCCTTTCATAAGGTCTCCAGACAGATGAGAAGGGGGCCCTCCCCAGCAGCCTCATTTGATTTAATCACCTCTTACAGGCCCTGACTGCARACAGTCACATCTTGGGACCTGGGCATTAGGGTTTCAGCAGTGGGGTTTGGGGGAASCCAGATCACCTGCCATCTTCAGATGTTACAGCATGTCCCTGGGCCATGAAGACTGCAGTAGGCAAGAACACTTCTGCAGTGTTCGGGCGGAAGACAGTCCTTACAACATCTCTTTTCATGTGAAGGCCTCCAAGTGGGGCACTTAGGAAGTGCTGGTGGCACAGTTGTTGCATATATCCTTGTTTATTTTTCTGTATTAAGCTAGAACTCTAATACATTATGTATTCTAGGCAAGTGCTTTACCCTGAGCCACACCCAACCTAACCCCTATATTTTATTTATTATTTTAAAATTTTATGTTTTATTTATTACTATTAGAGTGGTGGGAGGGTTAGAGAACAGCTTGCAGAGTCAGTTCTTTCCTCCCATAGGTTTGGGTATCGAACGTGGGTTGTCAAATTGGTAGCAAGTGTCTCTACCTACTGAGCCGTCTCTCCAGTCTACTCCTTATGTTTTAGACACTGTACAAACGTGCTCTTGCTAGCCTCACAAGAGCCACGGTGGGCAAGTGCTGTGATTACCTGCAGAGCCCAGGCGGGGACTGAGGCAGCATGAGGCTGAATGCTGCGTGAAGGCCCTGGTGGTAGAAGCACTAAATTCAGGCTTGCCGCCCTCTGGTATTTTCTCTTCAGGAAAAGTGGAAAGCAAGAGTAGATGAGATCGAAGATGCCATCTATGTGACTATGGAAATCCTGTCTAACTGGGGCAATGCATCATGGGTGGGTCTCACGGAAGTCCAGTTCTTTGACCTGAACAACATAAAACTTTATGTCTCACCTCACGATGTGGACATACGGAACGCAGTGTTGCCAGGCGAGCTGGGCTGCCTTGTCAACAGGGACTTAGTGGTAAGTGATGGGTTCCTGGGCTTGGTTCTGCTGTGTATTTTGGTGTGTGTTCTCTGCACCAATGAGGGTGTAGTTTGGGGTTGGGGAAGAATGCTGTCATCAACCCTAGTCTTTCTCTGCAGCCAAGTGAGGAAGAGCCTTTGGGAATGGTACCCCTCTGAGGCACCAGCGGCTCTTCCTGAGGTCTTGCCTAAATGGCTGCTTTGTATCCTGCTGTGACTACTAAACCTAGGCCACTAGGTGTCACTAAGGCCAGTGTCATTGTTTTGTAGATAAAGAAACTAAGTTGGAAATGGGCATGCAAGTAGCCAGGGTCGCACAGAGGAAGCTAGTGGGAAGGGACCAGGTCCACAAACTGCAGCCTGGTCTACACACTGTGCGTGCCTCCTCAGGGGCTGCTCCCTGAACCCTGGCTCCATACCCAGCAGACTGGGAATATATGTTCCCTTAGACAGTCAAGAGGTTATTTTTATAAGCAAAGGTATTTTCCCTTGTTTCCATCTTTTTGCTGATTTTTATGGTTTTTGTTCATTTGCTTGTTTTTAAGACAAGCTCTTGCTGTATTGCCTGGGCTGTCCATGAACTCACTACAGAGCCTAGAATAACTGTAAACTAACAGTCCTCCTCCCTCTGCTTCCCTAGTTCTGGTGTCATAGGTACAAACCACCACGCTTGCTTCTTCCCATCATTGTCAAGGTAGCAGCACAGCCAGCCACATGGCCTTCCTGTGCTGTGTCAGGCTCCATTCCACACTGCCTTGGAAGAGCCCGTGGGCCAGAGAGCAGAGCTGGGAATGGGACCTGTCACAGCTGCTCTTCCATATCTCTTGAAGACATGTCACAGCCTGGATGCTGTACCCTGCTGTGCTGGCTGGCTGTTTTTCACCTYGATGCAAGCTTGGGTTATCTGGGAAGAGGAACCTCAGTGGAGAAAAATGCCTCCTTCAGATTAGTCTAGAGGCAAATCTGTGTGGTATTTTGATTAGTGATTGATATGGGTGGGCGGAACCCTCACTTGGGCAGATAGTCCTAAGCAGTATAAGAAAACAGGCTGAGGAGGCATGGAAAACACACCTGAAGGCCCATTTCTCCATGGTCTCTGCTCCAGTTCTTGCTTTAGAGTTCCCGCATTGAGTTCCTTTCCTGGCTTTCCACAAAGATGGACTATGAGCAGGATTTGCACACCAAATATACCCTTTCATTCCCCAGGTTGGTTGTGGTCAGAGTTGTAGCAAAGCCACAGAAACCTAACTAGACACCCCCGCAATTAATATTGTTTCTCTAAAGTACTGAAAATGAAAAGAGCTGCTACATGCTCAGGCCTTACCCTGGGCCAGGTACCGTTCTGAATGCTTCTTCTAAGATCCTGATGTCCCAAACTACAGACTAGAGGTGCAGACAGACAGGTCCAAAGCCAGCTCCCAGCCTTTGCCCACAGAGGACTCCCTTAGCTTTGACCTTGACTTTGTGTCTATCAGGGGAGCATGATACTGCATGCCTAGTGAGTGCTGGAAGGGCCATGTAAACATGGAAGAGGTGATCACATCGGCCCTCAGTTAAGAAGAAGCAAGAAGGAGGAGCTTTGAAATTCCCAGCTGCTGTTCTTTGTATGTGATCTCTGAGAGTCTGCCTATCTTTCTGCTCTCTTTAAAATAGGAGATGGGAGGTAAATTAATCTGTTACAACCTTTAGATTTTCAGCAGTAGAAACTGAGTTTGGCTCACTTTAGCATATTTTTTAAGATTTATTTTTATTTTATATGTATGAATATTTGCCCTTTTTTCTGTATGTGTACCATGTGTGTGCAGTACTTGTACCAGATCCCATGAAACTGTAGTTTCTGAGCCATCGTGTGAGTGCTAGGACCCAGCCCCAGGACTTCTGTAAGAGCAACAAGTGCTCTTAACTGCTCACTTATCTCTCCAGTCCCATTCGAGCATATATATTTTAAARGWCTTTTGTTATAGTCARATAGCATGGTAGCAGGCACTTGTAGACCTGGTACTCAAGAGGAGGCTGAGGCAGGAGGATTGGGTATTTGAGTCTATTCTTGCAGTACCTTGTCTCTTGCCCAAAAATAAAGGAAAAAAACCAACAAAAACAAAACAAAACAAAACAACAACAACAACAACAAACCAAAAACCAAGGCTTGGGTACAGTCTAGTGGTAGTATATTTCTTATCTATCATGGCCTGGGCCCTGTGTTCTATCTGCAGCTCTCAGAAAGGAAAGGGCAAGAGGAAAGACTGGAGGAAGGGAAGGCAGCCAGGCAAGTAATGGCACATGCTTTTAATCCCAGCACTCAGGAGGCAGAGGCAGGATAATCTTTCAGAGTTGGAGGCCAGCCTGGTCTAAAGAGTGAATTCTAGAACAGCCAGGGCTATACAGAGAAACCACATCTCAAAAAAGAAAAAAAGAAAGTTTTAAAAATCTTTTAAATAGATAGTGGGTTTTATTCCCCAAACTACCAGGGAAGAAGGTGAGGGGTGTTGCTTTGAAGTCTTTGTCTCTATGGTCTGCTGTCCCTGGCTGAAGTGGACAGTCCTTATGAACATCATGGGGTCTTGTGGARCACCCTGGGCATCAAGGCTTTGGTCTTTAGGGTAGGATGCACAGGAGGGTTCATTGGAAATAGTTTTGAACTTGAGGCCTCTAGGGAAGGTGCACTGCCCTATTTCAGGATTTCACTCTCATTTGGGTAAATCAGGCAACTCACAGCAACAAAGCTCAAGACAAATCTGTATTTTGGTTTGTGGTCTTGGGATACTCTCACAAGGGAAGGAGATGGAGAGAGGGCACCATCCACTTAGCTCCTACAATCAGGAGGAGCAGCTAGGGTTTAAATTTTTCTTTTGTTTTAATTACATCCATTGTATATGTTTATTTGTGTGTGTGTCTGTGTGTGTGTGTGTGTGTGTGTGTGTGTGTNATAGCATGGTAGCAGGCACTTGTAGACCTGGTACTCAAGAGGAGGCTGAGGCAGGAGGATTGGGTATTTGAGTCTATTCTTGCAGTACCTTGTCTCTTGCCCAAAAATAAAGGAAAAAAACCAACAAAAACAAAACAAAACAAAACAACAACAACAACAACAAACCAAAAACCAAGGCTTGGGTACAGTCTAGTGGTAGTATATTTCTTATCTATCATGGCCTGGGCCCTGTGTTCTATCTGCAGCTCTCAGAAAGGAAAGGGCAAGAGGAAAGACTGGAGGAAGGGAAGGCAGCCAGGCAAGTAATGGCACATGCTTTTAATCCCAGCACTCAGGAGGCAGAGGCAGGATAATCTTTCAGAGTTGGAGGCCAGCCTGGTCTAAAGAGTGAATTCTAGAACAGCCAGGGCTATACAGAGAAACCACATCTCAAAAAAGAAAAAAAGAAAGTTTTAAAAATCTTTTAAATAGATAGTGGGTTTTATTCCCCAAACTACCAGGGAAGAAGGTGAGGGGTGTTGCTTTGAAGTCTTTGTCTCTATGGTCTGCTGTCCCTGGCTGAAGTGGACAGTCCTTATGAACATCATGGGGTCTTGTGGARCACCCTGGGCATCAAGGCTTTGGTCTTTAGGGTAGGATGCACAGGAGGGTTCATTGGAAATAGTTTTGAACTTGAGGCCTCTAGGGAAGGTGCACTGCCCTATTTCAGGATTTCACTCTCATTTGGGTAAATCAGGCAACTCACAGCAACAAAGCTCAAGACAAATCTGTATTTTGGTTTGTGGTCTTGGGATACTCTCACAAGGGAAGGAGATGGAGAGAGGGCACCATCCACTTAGCTCCTACAATCAGGAGGAGCAGCTAGGGTTTAAATTTTTCTTTTGTTTTAATTACATCCATTGTATATGTTTATTTGTGTGTGTGTCTGTGTGTGTGTGTGTGTGTGTGTGTGTGTGTATGTGTGTGTGTTGGCAGTGGGGCATAATTCAGAGGAATAATTCTTAAGAGTTGGTTCTCTCTTTCTACCTTGTGGGTCCCAGGGATCAGACTCAGGTTGATAGCCTTGGCAACAAGTGCCTTTACCCACTGAGCCATCTCACTAGCCCAGCTGCAGCTTTTGTTCCCGTAGAATGTAGAAATATCCTAGGAGGTGACTGGAGCAGAAAGTCCCCTGACTTGGCTTTACCCATATGCCACCAAAGCTCTCCCATGGGAAATGGTGTTGGTGAGGACAAAGATGGCAGCAAATACCTGTCCCTGGTGCCCTGTGTCCTCAAGGGCAGCCTTGACAACACTCTGATTGCCCCCTGCTCACACAGGAAATACAAACAGAAGCCCCCTGCCCTTGGAAACCCTGAAAGGAGCAGCGTGCCCCATACCACGGCCCTGTTCCAGCACATGGCTCAGACATTTCTTTTTCTCCTCTATTCTCAAATTTGAAAAATTCCATAAGGTTTGACCAAAGAAAATCAGAGGCTCTGCTTGCCGGGTTAATGGAGCAGTGCCAGGAGAGGCCTCTCTAGGCCCTCCTGGCACCCTCCCCATACCCAGTGCCCTCCTCAGAGCCCATTAAGCTGATTAAAATAAAGCCTACTGCATTTTGAGTTCCATCTGGCTGGCAGCTTTTTGCGGGGACAGGGTTGTTGGCGCTATGAAGCGTGAGTGGAAAGGGGTGAGAGCAGAGGGCAGTACTTACGAGAGATAAGGGGCCCCGCCCAGGCCTTGGATGTCTGCTACTTTTAATTAGCCAGAGTCACTGGCCTTTTCCTCTGAAGACAGACAGAAATGCCCCTAACAGTTCCCATCCCTGGTGTTTCAGAGCAAGAAGGACCCCGCCGTGTGGACCTGCCCCTTCCGCCCACCACTTCAGCTCTATTTCATCATTCACAACATGAGGCAGCTCCGAGACTTCGGTCTGGCCACCATCAAGGTTCGGAATTACTGGACAGCAGATGGGGTAAGTAGCAGGTCTGCCTCCTCACAGCTCACCTGGTGGTGCGCACACTTAGCAAAGTGCCAGTGGCTTGAGCTCTAAATGAGTCCTACAGGAGTCTCCCTGAGAGCCACCAGGAGCAGAATGCACAGCTCCTAAGGTTTAAGAAGTGACCATGATGACATTCTATCTCCTGTCCTTCTGAAAAGATGAGCCTGTGTATTCAGACTCCGCACCCATTCACTTAGCCACTGTATTTAGTTAATATGCAGTGACAGAGCTTGGAAAACTTGCTAGAAAGCAGACTTTTTTTTTTTTTTTTGAGACAGGGTCTCTCTATGTAGCCCTGGCTATCCTAGCACTCTCTGTATAGACCAGGCGGGTCTCATACTCACAGAGGCTCTTCTTCCTCTGCCTTCTGAGTACTAAAGATCCTCACCCCATGCATGGCAAAAAGCAGATTTTCACTGGTAATTTGGCAGGTGGGACAGGGATTCTGTGTGTCAGACCAGGCTCAGGTAGACCAGGCCCCAGAGGCTTGGAGCTAGCTCTCCGTGGCTGGCTCTCCTCTTGGCTGCAGGCCGATTTGGTTCCARAGTCCATCCTTGCTCAATGGCCTACACTGTCCTGCCCTCAGCCTTCCTTCTCCAGCCTGTTCTTCATGAGTTGATCTGCTTCAGTTCTTCACCTATGTGGGCATACCAGGGGCTGTCAGCCTCTTGATATGTTCTCAGGAGACAGATACAAAAGGCACAGACTGCCCTGGAGGCAACCGTGCTGAGCTGCTGACAGACATGGTGTGGACAAATCATGCAGTGCGCTGAAGCCTGAGCAAGGTGGAGCAGGTACCAGGTGGCTCACATGGTGGTGCCAGAGGAGCCCACGGGCGCAGAGTTAGCAAGAAGGGGCAGAGCACTGTCAGACTGCCTTGCTTCCTTCTTCAGTAGACACGGGGACACAAGGGAACACAGCACAGGAAAGATGGTGAGTGGAGCTGACCCCAGCCTGTCTTGCTAAAAAGACACTATGGAACTGTGGGATCTGTGGTCATTCGTAAATCTGTAGCCAGAGGGAGAAGACACAGCTTTAGTGACTGTCCTCCAAGGAGGGCTCGGGAACTGGTATGGGACAGGTTGATTTTATTTGTTCCTTCATTTGTTTATTTATTGAGAAAGGACCTTATTATATAGTCCAGGATGACCTGGAATTTACCCTGCAGCCAAATCTGTCCTTGAACTCTTAATCCTCCTATGTCTTAGCTCTCCACTCTGTCTCCAGCAGCCCCTAGGGAAGCCCTGTCACACTCTCTCCTCTTTCAAAGTGTAGAGTCTCCCTTTGACCCAGAGGAAGAAGACCAAGCTGCTGGTGTGACCTCTGAGCCTCCTAATGTCCCTGCCTCCCCTTGCTCATGCCACGCATTCTGAGTGCTGGCTGCTGTGGTCACACCCTTGTCCTTGTCCCTGCCCACCTCCTCATCTCACTCAGCTCCAGATGCTTGCCCTGCAGAGTTCTCAGAAACCCAGGCGATGCTTTCTCCAAGGACCTCTCCCTGCCCTTGAGCCATTTCTGGGCCTGTGAGCCTCCCCTGTCCTCCTCAATAAGTTCTGGACTCCAAGACAGTAGGGTCAGAGGCCTCTCCCACTCATCTGTGGAGATGAACAGTTGACAGACAGGTGAATGAATGAATGAATGAATGGGTGGATGGGTGGGTGGGTGGGTGGGTGGGTTTGCTCTTCTGTAGCCCATGAGCAGCTCTGTTGCCCTTTCTTATATCTAGGTCGAGAGGGCACAAGGATTTGAGAGTTGAAGCAAAGCTGACTTCCCTCCAGAAGAGCCCTTAGTACCCTCTTCCTCTCCTCTGTCCTCCCCCTTTTCCCACCCTCCACCCCCAATCTTCTCCCTTCTAGCTCATCACACAACCAGCCTCCACCTATGGCTAGCACATGTCTTGAGTACCCACCAGGTGCTGGACACCACAGATCTGAAGACCCCAGGTGGATACATTCTCTATGGTTCTACTCATGGGCCATATTACCCAGACCAGCAAAGGAAACTCCCTTTTTTGTCTTTTGAGGTCTTTCTTTCTCAATAAGTTCCTAAAGTATAAATTTGGAAAAAGTAAGTGGGTTATGTAAGGAGGACCCCAAGGACCTGTGACCTGTGACCTGTGAGCTCCCTTCATCCCTGGCTGCCTCTTAAGTGCTCAGAGCCCCATGCCCATGCTGTTAAGGGTCCTGTGTTTSCTGGCATTTTCCTGCAAGTGTTCCTACATCTTATTCTAGAATGGGCAGTAAGCTGCTGAAACTTGCCCATGCCCATGCCCATGCCCTGTGGCTCGCCATGGCTTTGGGTACATTTTACACACTGGACCACCATGCTGAGAAGCTGTGGGCCTCAGCCAAGGCAGGCCCTTTTTCATCTGTACTTGGCCTTCCTGGGACATGTGGAATACTAAAAGGGCCCAGGGCCCTCTGAGTCAGGGGAGCGTTGGAGGCTTACTGTGGGTGGGAACGTGGGGTTCTGACACCCAGGGCAGAGCATGGAGTGACACTACAGAACACTGCTTACATGACACGCAACCATCTGTTGCCAAAACTTACCAGGGGCAGAAAAACCCAAACAAATGCAGCTGTGGCTTGGTCAATTTAATATTCTCCAGAGAATGCTACTGCTGTGTGTTTTGGAGGAGATAAAATGAGAGTTTATAGGGAATATAGCTTAGCCTGCAGACACAGCTTGTTAATGCAGTGTTTTGTGTACGGGAGTCTGAGGAAGGAAAGTTAAGTGGGGCAGCAAGGCTGACTTGGAATGAGGARAGTTCTAGAGATTGGAATGTGCTGCCTATTACATCTCTGGGTTAACATTTACAAGCTCCTTTTCTCTTGTTAGGTTGCACTGTGAGTGTGCGCTGCTCTGAGAAGAGAGACTTGATAGGGAAGAACAGGAGGCAACACTTCACAGCACACACAAGATGGCATAGCCATGTCTGCTGTGACAGCTGTCATTTGTTCACTACTCTAAAGTCAGGCCTGTAAGAGGCACATACGCGTGCAAATGAGTAACTGGATGTGGAAGTAGCTTATCTGACCACCAGCCATCCTGTGGCTAGAGACAGTACTCCCCTCTTAATGACGAAGAAGCTCAGTCTGGAAAAGTAACACCCACACTGCAGATGGCCTGGGTCAGCTGATTGGAGTGGGTTCCTGGGGTGCTGCCCTGAGAACCTTCCCTCTGGTCCATCAGGGTTCACTGTGATTGATTGGCAATGTCTGCTTAGGGCAGGAGGAGGATAGGATAACATGTCTGCTACATTTTTTATGTTCCACACCTGTAGAAGATTAACCCAGCTGGAAGGATACAAGGGACTAGACTGGTTAGGGAGTATGAGGGTCAGGTGGGTTTCCTTAGCAAAGTGACAGTTGTGCAGGGAGGGAACCAGCAGTCTCTATAGTAAATGATAGCGTATCTGCTGTGGTTTGGAATAGGCTCCATCTAAGTTTAGAACACTTCCTGGAGTAGTTTGAATCTGGAAAGTCATCTGTAGGTTCCTGATTTGAATGCCTGTTTCTCAGTGTGGAGGGTAGGTTTTGGGGAGTTCTAGAGCCTTTAAGAAGAGAGACTTGGCAGATGGAAGGAGGTCACTAGAAGACCTTGAAGATTAGCCCAGTTGTAGTTCCAGACTCTGCTTCAAATCTACTGTAATGAACTCTGCCAACTTTTCTTACTGTAGTGAACTGAGCCCTCTGAGCCTATAAGCAAAATAGCTTTTTTTTCCATAAGCAGTTTCTGTCAAGTGTTTTGTCATAGTTGTGAGAAAAGTGACTCACTGCCCTTTGAAGGGCTGGTTTGTTCTCATGAGGCCCTGTGCTAGCTCTAAGGTGATGGCTGGCTTAAAGAGAGCAAGCTCTCAGGGCTCTTTAGCTTTCTGTCCTCTATATGATCTCCCATCCAACACACTGCTGCTGTGATGCTCTCAGTTTTTTGAGATCTGCACAAAAGTTGAGCTGATGCTAGTACCTTGCCCTTGAAGCTCTAGAACCATGAGTTAAATAAACCTCTTTTCTTGATAAAGATATGCAGCCTTAGGTAGCTTGGTATTATAACAGAAAACAGGCAAATGTACCATCTCCACATGTTCCATTTTCCTTTAAGACAGTCTTGAGTTATCTGTGCTGTCTTTGTTAAGCACACTGCCACCCTCACCCTTAGTACCATATGCAAGAGTCAGCTCCAGCCTAGACATCACAGGGAGTGAAATGTGGCCAGTAGGCCTGAGAAACTGCATTTCAACATTAATTCAAATTCCATTTTAAATAGCTATGTGCAAGATGGTGACTTGCACAACAACAACAATTGGTTGCACAGGAGTRCTTGGACTATAAGGAACAAACAGATATGGCCCTGTGTGAATAGCCCTGCACCTTCTGAAAGAAATGCGAAGGTAAAACAAGGATGTAAGTGAGTGTGAGGATTCAGTGCTAAGTGTTGTTAAGACACTGGGCTAGGGAAATGACTTGGCTACTGTTCTAATGCTGTGACAAAACACTATGGGCAAGGCGACTTATAAAAGGAAGTGTTTCATTCAAAAGGAAGAGCTTATGGTTTCAGAGGGTTAGAGTCAGGATGGCAGAGCAAAGGCATGTATGTCTGAGAGCTCACATCTTGAGCCACAAACAGGAAGCAGAAAGGCACACTGGGAATGACTCCAGTCTTTTGAATCCTCAAAGCCTATGCCCAGTGACACACCCCCTCCAACAAGGACACACCTCCTAATCCTTCCCAAACAGTTCCACCAGTTCAGAACCAAGTATTCAAACATAGAAGTCTATGAAGACCATTCTCATTCAAACTACTGTAAAGAGTTGGGAAGAGGAGGAAGAGCCATTGGAAGAATATTCCTGGTAGGGGCATAGCAAGAGGAAATCCAAGGGCAGGAACATGCTTAGCAGTTACCAGGACAGAAGTCACATGAGTGGACAGAAACTGATAGACACAATCAAGAGGAGGCCCTAAAGGGAGGCAGAGCCAGGGCGTGTAGCCCTGGATGGTTGGGCCTTATTGGTAAGAGAATAGAGGTGTGGTCGGAACAAGAGCCCCTATTAGAACTTTCCCACAAGAGAGCAGTCTATGAAACCTTAGTCTTGTTACTTGATGATGTCAATAATTGAGGCTTAATGGTGATGCGTTTGTGTGACGGTAATTATTATTTTGCTCTAATCACCATTCCATATTTTTTCATTAATTTATCTATTCACTTTACTTCCCCATCACAGCCCCCTCTCCTCACAGTCCTCCCATAACATGGTCACTCTTTCTCCCACCCCTCCCCTTCACCTTTGAGAAAGGGGAGGTTCTCCTCTGGGTACGAGCCACTGCAGAACTAGCCACATTGTCTCCCACTGAGGCCAGACAGGGTAGCCCACTTAGGGGAGCAGGATCCACAGGCAGGCAAGAGTCAGGGTAAGCTCCTGCTCCAGTTGTTGGGGCACCTGCATGAAGACCAAGCTGCACATCTGCTATACATGTGGGGGTGGGGCCTAGGTCCAGCCCATGTATGCTCTTTGGTTGGTGGTTCAGTCTCTGGGAGCCCCTAAGACTTCAGGTTAGTTGACTTTGTTGGTCTTCTGTGGAGTCCCTATTCCCTCTGAGTTCCTCAATCCTTACGATTCCAAATTTAAACAGCCCAATTTGTCTCAAAATGGTTTTTCTTTAAAAAAAAAAAAACCAAACAGTTTAAAATTTTGATTCTGATGATAACAAACATTTAGTTAACTGAGGTAATAACGTGATGGCATTAAGCAAGGTACTGGTGAGCAGGGGATTGATCATTAGCATAAGGCTGAGATGTTAGCCTCAGAGGCTGGGCCTAGCAGGTCAGGTACAAACTTATGATGGCTGAGGCCCCACGATCTTAGTCAAGAGCAGGGTGTGCTATGCAGGGCGGCTGTGTGACAGGGCGGCTGTGTGGCTGAGTGGCTGAGTCTGGATAGCGAGTCTCAGGAGCAGGGCTATGGTGTCAGCTAGGATTGTCTCAGTAGCCACATTAAGTGACTCAGAGCTGAGTAGAGTGGCATATGCCTATAATCCTAGCACTTGGGATTCTAAAGCAGGAGACTTAAGAGTTCAAGGCTCACCTTGGTTACATAGAGACCCTGTCTCACAAATACCAATACCACCAAACTTGGCTAATCACAAAAGACAACTCCTTGGTTTTTATGACAGAAGAGTCTCAGCCAGTGGTTCTCAACCTGTGGGTCATGACCTCCCCTGGAGGTTGTATATCAGATATTTACATTACTATTGACAACAGTAGCAAAACTGCAGTTATAAAATACACGAGGGTCTGTCTTAAAGGGCCGCAGCATTAGGAAGGTTGAGAACCACTAGCCTAGGTGCTGGTTTCAGATGTGGCAGAGGCCAGGAAATCCCATGGTGTCACCTAGAATTTACCTCTAGCTGACAGTTATCTTTATTGCCCTCTTAATGGCTTTATCTTCAGGCCCCAAATGACTTCCTTTGGTGACATCAGGCCTGCTCTTGATTTGGGTAGTCCCTGCAGAAAGACACTCTTCTTTGGAAAGATCAYAGGTGACCATTTGCCTAGATGTGGGGCTGGATCTGCACTGTCCACATAAAGAAATGAGGGGGGAACCACATGACCACTTGTAAGACCCAAAAAAACAAGGGTGCCCCAGCACCCCATGCCTTGKWAGGCGACACCCAAATCACTCTCTAGAAATGGTCTTGATGCAACAGCAAGAGTATTTTTATTCCAGAGGCTCTGGGGTTCACAGTCATACACCACACAGGGGTAGAGGACTGGACCACGAGTGCAGAATTGGGACAGCTTTTATAGGTTTACAATAAAACCCGCGTATGGCAAACCAATCATTCCTTAGCATCAAGAGCCCGCGCAATGCGAGCCAATTGATTTGTACCACTTCATAGCTTCTAAGCCAATCAGTTTAAATTATCCAAGCTCCAAGGACCAATCAGTTTCCTATAGAAGCCAGGTAGCAACTAGTTAGCTCATTTCCCCTTACAGGGCCAGGATCACGTATGCATTTCCTGTTACAGGTCCAGGATCACGTATTCAAGGCCCTTTAGCCTAGTTCCTAACAAAGAGCGGGCTAAACTTCTGGTTTTTGGGGGGTCATTTAAGAGTTAGGCACAGGGGATTTTTAGGCTGTAATTCTCATCCTTTCACACCCACCTTTGCTGAGTAGTAGGTGTGTTCATTGGAAAAGGCAGGGCAATTATCCACTCTAGGCTAAGAGGAAACTGGCCTTGGCAAGTTAATTGAGTTATCTAGGCTGGAATGATACTCATAATGCATTAAACAGGATTTATCATCTCGGTGTGTCTGGTTCTTAAGAACTRGAAAGGAGAAAGAGGGAAAGAGAACTGGGAAAAGGACCGTGTGGCAGCCACGGGGCTTAAGAGTGGGAACAGGAGAGTATACCCAGCACTTGCACCAAAATGCACACTCACAAACGCTTCTGGGTGAGCAGGTCAGAAGCATGGGATTTCTAAACACACTGGAATCTGGGGTGAAGAAAGAAGAGCCTCAGCTGAAGCACTGGTTACTAGGCGTGGTGCAGAGGCTGGGTTTCATAGGAGGAGATTTCCCCTAGATCCATAAAGGCATCCTTCTTCTAGAACTTTGCTGAAGAGAAACTAAGGGGTGTTCACCTACAAGTCCCCAGCCCCAAGGCTGTGTGGTAGAGGTATGGATCCCATACATCTTCGCAGTGAGATTTGAAAATGTTTGTGTGGCTCAGCTACATAACAATGGACTTGTCTACCCACAGGTTCCCATTCCAGAATCCAATGAGCAGCATAAAAAACAGTTAAGAAAAAAATAAATCTCTGCAGTATATCTTTTTATCTTATTCTTCCCTAAACAATGTAGCATAACAATTTCCATAGCATTTACATTGTATTAGGCTCTATAAGTCACTTAGAGATGGTTTGGAGGAAGTAGGAGGCTATACGTAGGTTATGTGCAAATTTGCAATGTTTTATACACAGGACCACAGCAGGAGACAATGCTGGTGCCCACAGGGATCCTGCAATAACCCCCCATAGTTACTAAGAGATGGCTATAGATGGAACAAAATCTGGAAGGGGGTGTGTGCACACACACACCCACTGCAAGGTGCCCAAGACCATTGCCTCTAAGGAG
>BDUI01001559.1:29754-46773 GCA_002335545.1 Apodemus speciosus | reverse complement strand
AGAGACAGAGAGACAGAGAGACAGAGAATATTCAGTGGCGATGGTGAGCAGGTGGGTAGCTGTCTGGGAAAGCAGGGAGGGAGAAGGGTTTCAGAGTGTATCACTTGGAGGTGATGGGTGTGTTTGTTATCCAAAGGTGGAGATTGTTTCAGGGAGACATACCAAGTAGCTGTAAAGAGGTGTTTACTGATTGATGTATGAATTATATTCTTTGATAAAGCCTGGGAAGAGTTCTACCACAAAAAGGAGAGAAATAACCAGTATTTGGAGAAGGGGTGATCTTACTTTAAGCATGAATAGATGCACATCAGACACATGCATGAGAAAAGGTCATGAATTTAGGGAATGAGGGGATAGGGACCTTTCTGTGAAGGTCACTATGTCATGCTGGCCTGCCTTCTCCACATCCTGGTGCAATGGAAACATCTAGAAAAGTTGGTAGTAGAACAAGGATTCCCTATAAACTGCCATACCAAGGGTGCAGCCATGGTCCCAGCTCCATCCCTAGGTCTTTCTTTGACTGCAGCTGAAGTGAGTTCGTCCTTGGCGTGCTGGCAGTGCTGCTCAGCACTGCTTGCTGTGCTATCTGCTGAGGGACATGCCCAGCTCGTGATGTGTGAGRGCATTGTTGCCCCAGGGGCCACCTTTAGCAAGCAGTGAACAAATGCACTTTCTGTCTTTGGGACATACTTCCAAAGTACATGCCCTGGATTCCTCGGAGAGTCCCAACAGGAGGGAACCCCAATTGTCCCCAGCTGGGAAGCGTTCAGACACTTTTGGGAACATCCTCCTACCCTGTCTTGTTTTTCCTACTTCACATTTACACCAAGTCCTTGTCTTMGGCTCTGCTTTTAAGATACTCAATATGAGATATCCGAGGAGTCCAGGAGACTGCATTTGAATGCAGAAGCCCTGGGAACCACACTGCATTTTAGTTTATGTAAAATACATGTATTTGGTGGATTGTTTGGTTGGGTTTTGTTTTGTTTTGTTTTGTTTTGTTTGAGATGAGAATCTCACTCTGTAGCCCATGCTGGCTTCCAACTCACTGTATCCTGGGCCTGGGAAGTGCTAGAATGATGAGCATATACTACTCCACCTTTAGAGACTGACTGAGCAGTAAGGAGTTGAGGGTTCACAAGGGAGCATGGGCATCTTTGCTCMGGTAGGAGGTTAACTCTGGCGGCAGTGTGAATCAGGTGGCAGCAGCAGGAGACCAGGAAGCAGTGAAACCAATTAGTGGGCTATTACCAATGTCCTGATGTCCTGACAGGAGGCAATGAAAGCCAAGACAGCACTGAGGCTGCCTCTTTGAGAAAGTTCTTTGATTTGTGGAGTATGTATGGCTTTGCAGAGAGAGGAAAGGGGAATCCATTTCACAGGTGCTGGTGTGGCTCTAGAGCGGTCACATCTCTACACTTTACATTTCTGTTTGGGGTATCTTCCTCTTCCACAGTTTGACACATCAGTCTGATGACACATGCTTTCTTTTTGCATTCAGGATCTTGACATTGGTGCTAAGAACGTGAAACTCTATGTCAACAAAAGCCTCATCTTTGATGGCGTGTTAGAGAAAGGAGGAGGTGAAGCCCCTTTTGATTGTACCATCCCTGTTGACCTTCAGAGAGAGAGGAATGAGAGCCCAGAGAAGGCCTTAAGCACTGGCTGGAAAGAAAGCAAAGGTGCCCTCAAGATGGCTGCCTTGAGTGAGGCTAAGGAGCTTGGGCTCAGCTGCTCACAGCCAGCTGAATCCTTGGATATGACAGTTTCCTCACAAGGAGATTTCCTTGGTGAAAAGGTAAATTCTACATATTTCCCGAAGAACAGTTTGTCCAAGTTACATGAAGATATAAAACTGTTGGCAACCCCTGCCTCTATGGGTGATGGACCCAGTGTCCCTTCTTCCTCCTCTCCTGGGAAATGTCTTCCTCTAGAAGAGGAACCCTCTCTGATCCAACAGCTGGAAAACCTCAGAGGGAGGAAAACCCCACACTGGTTACAGCCTTCTCTAGCAGGGATGGACAAGAAACAAACAGTCAGGAAGCCCAAACCCCTGTGGCTCAGTCCTGAAAAAGATCTGGAACAGACGAGCAAGCTTCCATCTGATGATGTCATTAGTGATGCTCCTGGAGAGGTGGAGGCCAGGGAAAAAGGCCCTCGGCGTGAGCAAGGGAGGACTAGCAGCTGGAATGTCATCACTGAAGAGAGACCCCCCAAGGCATCCTCCAAAGCCTGTGCCAATGACTTAGACATCTTTAGYCAGCCTCCTAACAGGGATCGCCCTGCTAGCGGGAGGAGGGCCCTGAAGAAGGATGCCAGCAGTAGCCATGGTGATGACCGGCCAGCCAGCAAAGGTAAGCTTCAAGCTGCCTGCATTGGAATGAAACTATTTGTTTCCCTGGACCATGCTTTCCTTATCTAAAATCAAGGGGGCTGTTCTCAAGTAGGAGGTCACAAATCTACTGTTTCAGCCAGAAAGGTGGTACAAATGAGGTAGCCAGGAACTCTGCCTTTTAAACTCCTAGATGTGATTGTCACTGGCACCAGGATAGCTGGCACCTTGGCCCATTTTTCTTGCACTTCAGGTTTTTCCAACCTGGACTTGATTCTCCACCTTTGATAAAGACATTAGTCCCTAGTAACTTACCAGAGTCTGTACTGTTAAGGCCACAAGGCCCAAGGCCATTGGAAGGAGGCAGCCTCCACTCTACAGTCTTAGTGCCGGCCTCTAGGAACCCATAGCTAGTGTGCTGGTCTGCTTTTGCTTTTGTCAATACAAACTGGAATATGGAAAAGTCTTGCTTTACAGTGTTAGCAACTGATGGTGATCTGTGTATTTAAAAGAAATTGTCATGGCTCAGGCCTGTAATCCCAGATACTCCAGAGACTGAGGCTGGAGAGTTACAAGTCCAAGGCCTACTTAGGCTTCAGAGTTCGAGGCCAGCCTGGTCAACTTAGAGATACCTTGTCTCAAAATATAGAGGCAGAAGGGCTGGGACAGTAGCTCAGTGAGGCAAGGCCCTGGGCTTAATTCGCAGGATTAAAATAAAAACAAAAGCCACATCTGTCGGCAGAGTTCAGGTTGAGACTGTTGTAATCTTTGTAGTGGGTTATTCATGTCCTGAATGTGAAAGGGGCTCAGGGTGTGGCCTTCACATATCCATCCTGAGTAAGAGAGCCCCAGGGTCGGGGCACTGTGTGTCCATCCTGAGTAAGGTGGGTATTATGAAGGGACTGCTGTGTCCATCTATATAAGAGGGCAGCAGGGTGAGAACAGTGGTAGGGACACTTAGACTTGCCCCTGTGTTTTGGAGYACCTTATTAATTAATTAATTAATTAATCTGAATGAATCTGGCTTTGCAGGCACTCTGCTCTCTGAGCCTCAGTGTCTGCATCTATAAGATAGGATTGAAGCACCCTTCTTAGAATTGTGAGGGACAAATAAGACAGTGGCTTTAATGAAGCAACAGAGCTTGCCTGGTTCCTGGGAATGTTCAGCAAGTAATGAGTGGGACATCAGCTTGTGCCTTGTACCATCCCACAGACCTGGCCTCAATTTTAACTCCTTTCCCCCTGTTCCCACAAAGCYTCCACAAAGCGCTCCCTTCCTCAGGGATTCTACATGGTCATATGAGATCTGTCGGCCATGCTGGGAAGGTCCCTGGCACAGAAGCATGCCTCAACAAGTGGTTAAAGCTTCTGCTCCCTCATGCCCAGCCTGTGTCACCTGTGCTCTGAGTCCGCCTTTTGGTGTGGCCACAGGAATCCCTGTCATCCACCTTAGTGAGTCATCTCGGGTCACTCCATCAGTGAGTGTCTGCTTGGTTCCTCTTGTAGCCCTCAGAATCTGAGGGCCCCCCAACCTCTGGCTGTCCTCTGGGTCAATGCTGCCACCCATCTTTCATCTAGACTCTGAGACTGGGTAAAGCTGAGATCAGGAAATCCCAGAAGGGCATGGTGGGGCTAAACCTGAAACTTTTACCTCAGGGAGCCAGGCAGGACTATCACCAAGACAGGCGTCTGCTATATAGAAAGGCCCTGTCTCAAGAAAAACATTTAAATGGTCGAGGGTGAGGGGACTGATTGGCAAGCACTTGAGAACCTGATTTGGATGCCCCCAACCCACCTAATTCCAGGGAAGGCAGAGGCAGGAGGATCCCTTGTTGGCCAGCCTGTCTAGCCAAATAATGATATCCAGGCTAGTGAGAGACCTTGTCTCAACACAGATGGGCATTTCCTCAAGATGATAACCAGTTTATCAAGCCTCCACAGGCATGCAAATCAGTGTATACATGCACACACAATTATATACGCACACTAAACAAGTGTGTATAATTTTAGGCAGTAAAAGAAAGAGAAGCCTTCTGAATATGAAAGCCTGGCTAAGGCGACATGCTGTGGGGCAGGGCAGTGGTGACAAGCAGGACCTGTGTTCTTTGCTAAGGTCTGGTCCAACCTTAATGATACTGAATGCTCTTGACAGCCCCATCTTACAGATAAAAAATGTGAAGTTTAAGTAACTTCTAGAGATTCCTTTCCCACAACCAGTGAGGCTAGTATAGAATTTGAACCACAGTGGATCAGTCCCACCATTCTGAGCCTATTAGCATAACTGCCAACACTCACTGAATGGCCAGCCAGGCTTTAAACAGACATGGAGCTGCAGGGAGTTCTTGGTGACAGGCAACAGTCCAACTGTCCAAGTTCAGAGGCCTCAATCTCACTTGAATTTCTTGCCAGGAATTTTCCTGCTTGGCTCAGTGACACATCAAGAATCAAATCCTTGAGATTTAATGCTTGTTAGCTGGTTTTGCTAACAAGGAAAGTTGTTTAGAAATAGTGTTATCACCTATTACCCAATTTCAAAGCCCACTGCCTGGGCCTCTAAGAAGCATGCTGGCTGAGTCCACCAAAATCCTAATGGAGCGATAAGCTTTACAGAGCTCACCATGCTGAGTCCACCACAGGGCCTTTACTGTGGCCCAGCAGGGAATCATATTTTACTATGTCATGTTCATTCTAGAAGTGAGGTGTGTTGGCCACAGGGGGATGAGGTCTTGTCATCCTTTTCCGTGAGCAGTGAAGAGGAGTAGGTGGAGGCTTCAGGGTACTCCAAAGTACCAAAGGCTAGTAGCGCCTTCTCCCTGTTCCCTCAGTTCTCCTTACAAGTTCAGCAGACCACCTTTTTCTTTCTAGTTTGTTCACAGGCAGCCAAAGGCCTTTCAGCCCCAAGTGACTGAGTGCTGGCTCTGGGGCCTGCAGCCAGTTTTGGAGTCTCAGGGGATGCTAATTGGTAGACTTGGGTCAGCTATCCAGACCTTGCTCAGTCAGCAGTGGCTGAAGCAGGTGCAGTGGAAGGAAGGTAGTTGTGTTGTATTTCCTCTTGTCCATTCTTGTTTCCTGTGTTTAGTGGCCATTGACACAGATGTGGTGATGTGACCAGGGCAGTTTATAAGCTCYGAGCTTCAGCTATCCACATCTGACTGCACGCAGGAGGACTCTTTTGGCATCTTGAATCCTGTCATGTCATTATCTGGATCCTTTAGACTTTGTAGACTTCAGATGGACACCATTGCTTTCTGCTGCTCTTTTGGATTTAGGACTGGAGCTGGGGACATGGCTTAATAAGAGAGTGTTTAACATGTGTTTCATCCTCAGTACCACAAAAAGGAAACAGGAAACTTCCTGTCTAACAGATTTAGGATAGGGTTGTCAGCAGTGACAGGCTAAACCTTAGCTTAGTCCCAAGTAATAGTGAGAGCATGTTCCCAACAGAGACACACAGGGAGACATGTGGATGTCCAGCTGCTACCACACCCAACAGGGCCTAGAAAGTCTAGACTACTCCTTTTAGAACCAAGTATGCGACTCAGAGAAGAGTCTGGAAGGCAGACTCAGAAGGAATGCCAAGTCCCCGCTCCCTGGCAGAGGCACGACAGCCAAGTTCCTGATGTGTGGCGCATAGTGTTTCCTGGCATGCTTGTAGGCCAACCCCGCCATTGCTTTCAGTCAGAGGAATTCAGATCACAGAGACCCGAGTGATGACAGCCTGTGCTAGATCCCCTTCTGCCATATGTCACACCAGTTCCTGGAAGGAGAGAATATGGGGACTTCTGGGTTCTGTATTGGTGGCAGATAAGAAGATGGAGACAGGGCAGGCATGGAAGAACTTGCAGGTTATAACCTCCAGGCTGATCTGAGAGACCGAAGACAAGAAGCTAATGTTGACAGGCCTTCCTGTCCCAGCAAACCCTTCCTAGGTATTTCTAGCACCTCATGCTTTTTGTGCATGGCCCTAAGTCATGCCAGGGAGCAAGGAAGAGGTGGGGGGCACCAAAAGGAAGTGAGCATCTTGAGRAAGAGCTGTCCCAGCAGAAGACAGAGAAGGACAAAGCCCCACTGAAGAAGACATATGGTAGGGTAGAGCAGAACAGCAGCGGTTGGGGGAGATGGGGGTTGCAGAACTAGGAAGAGCCACAACAGGGCTTGTGGGCACAGTGAGCAAAATCATTTTTATTCTTGACATGAGAAATGATCGTGACAATGAAAACAGCATGTGACAAACTCTGCTGTAGGCTCATGACTCAGGGTGTTAAAGTGACCAGAGCACACAGAGATAGCATGAGGTGCTAGAAATATCTAGAAAGAGTTTTCTAGGACGGAGAGGCTTCTTATCTCCAATCCCCCAAATCAGTGTGGGGGCTRTCATCTGTGGGTTCTCCCATGCCTGCTTTGTCCCCTCTTTCCTGTCTGCCACCAGCCAAGAGCCTAGTTGTCTTGTCACTGGAATTGGAGAACCCTAGCAGAATGTGATCTGAGGTTGGACAGTGCCCTTGTGGGAGCTGAGACCATGGGCTGACAGTGATGGCCGGGTAAGAGCAGGGCAGGATAGAGCCAAGGATCAAGTAAGTCTCTGCTACTCCTAGACTGCAACAAGAAGGTGGCACCACTGTGATAAGGAGCTTTCACAGGTTGGATATGGTGGGCATACCTGTGCTCCTGAAATTCTGGAGGCTGAGGCAGGAAGATCACAGTTTGAGGTCAGTCTGAGCTATGTAATGAGACCACATCTCAAAGGGTTTGGGAGGAAGAAGCAAAGAAAAAGAGAGGTTGGGGGGAGAAAGAAAGAGAAAGGAAAGAAAAAGAAGCAAAAGCTAGCTAGCTAGCTCTCTGGGTCAGGGAACTAAAGTGGTATAATTCCTAAACCACTGGGAGACAGACTGTCAAATGCAAGACCTTTGTCTGGGATGTCATGAATGAAGTGAAGACTGAAAGTCATTGTCACTTGCTGTAAATAGGGAATTCTGAGAGTCATAGGTGTTTTAGGCATTCAAAGTGCAAAAAGCCACCGGGGCTCTTGGGAACAGGTGGATRCAAGAGCTCATATAAAGCCATCAGAGTTTCTCTGTATCTTTTGGTTCCCTCTCCCAGGTTGGCATCATTTTTAGGCGGGTTCCCCACAGTGTAGTCAAATAGGTCCCCACAGTTCGACCCTATATCCCGTCAGTCTGGCTCAGCCAGGGGAATGACAGCCCCCTGAGCTTCCRTGTGGATAGCATCTAAGTGGTATGGTCTTCAGAAAGCTGAGGCTCGATCCCCAAGGAATGGAGGCTGAGTTCAGAGTAGAGTTGAGAGGCCACTATTGAGACAGGACACAGGATGTCTATGCAGAAAAGGGAGGAGAACAGGGCATGACAGGAGGGAACCACAGGAGCTGGTACCCTCCCTTTTCTAGATGAGAGAGATTTATACATGTCTGCAGGCAGAACGAGCAGTGGAAAGCACTAGAGGAAGCAGAGTTGGAAGATTCTGGAGAGAGGAGAAATTGATAGTACCATGCTCCCTAGAGCATAGTCGGGGAGTGGAGTGCAGGCACTGCCCAGTCTGAAAGAAAGCAGTCTGGAGTGTCAGTGCTGCGGCCGGGCCAATGCGTATCACAGGGACATTTTTGCATGACTGGCTGTGCTTGGCTGCCAGCAGGAGCCCCTGCCTGATGGTCACACTGAGCTCATAGACTCTGAGAGGGGGCTTTAGAGCCTTCCTTGAAGTACTGGTTGAGTTCTCATGTTCAGGACTCAGGCTTTGTCCATATGTGGGAGCAGACAGATGTGTTACCCTTTAATACACTTGATGAAGCTGACTGCTTTGAACTTGTGATCCCCCTGCCTCCACAGACCAGTGCTGGTACTCAGACTTAACATTCTTTCTTGAGCATTCATCCTGCTGTTAAATAATGACTTATCGTGCTGCCAGAGCCATGTGACTGGGCCAGCCTCCATGCAGCGCAGCCTATACTGTGACCAGCTCAGACTCCACTGGCCATGATATGTCCCTGGAGTTGCAAGGTGGGATGACTTGTGGGAAAGTTTCTAATGCCAAAATAGCCYTCCTGGCTCAGCTTCCTGTCACCATGGTACTCAAGATGAACAATTGTCRAAGGAAATAGATCATTGTGACCCACAGGTTCAGAGACTCAGGCCTGAGCTATCTGGCCATGTTGCTTTGGACCCACAGAAGGTAGGATGTGATGACAGCGTGTGGTGAGGGCAGCTGCTCACCTGATGGTAGCTGGAGAATGGAGAGAGAGAGCACCCCAGAGTCCCCTTCAGGGATGTGCTCTCACTCGTAAAGGCTCCACCCTTCCCAGTAGTGCCACAGTATGGATGCCAAGCCTGAAACATACTAGCCTTTGGGGGACATTCAAGATTCAAACTGTAGCTCTTCTGATTTGCACAACAGTTGTACTCCTAGAAAGTTCAAAGTCTATTAAAATACTTCTGAAAAGAGGGTCTAGACTTGGGTTATGATAAACATTTCTTTGTCAAGAGCAATACTGAAGATCATGTGGGATGGAAGCCGTAGGTCACCTAGMCCACCCTGAAGTTGTGGAGTACTCGTGTGGACCATCTCCGTGCTGTGGAGTATACCTTATTAATTAATTAATCTGAATGACTCTGGCTTTGCAGGCACTCTGCTCTCTGAGCCTCAGTGTCTGCATCTGTAAGGCAGGATTGTCTTCCCTTCTTAGAGTTGTGAGGGACAAACAAGACAGTGGTTTTAATGAAGTATCAGAGCTTCCCTGGTTCTGGGAATGCACGAGTCAGTTTCCAGGGTGTGATACTAATAGGGTGCCCCTCCTGTGCTCTCTTTCAGAAGACATGCAGGCCTCCCAGACATTGCCCTGGTTGCAGTGGTATGGTGAGCAGGAACATGCACTGCATGCATCATGGGACTCCCTCACTGCCTTTGACCGTGCCCACCGGGGCCGAATCTCTGCCCTAGAGCCACAAGGGGACATCCTAGATGAGTTCCTGAAGCAGCAGAGGAGCGGCCGGCATGAGGAGTCCCCAGCCCCTTGCAGAGACGAGGAGCCAGAGCCCTCCACAGAGACAGATGGTGACAGTGACTTTAAAATCCCAGTCCTCCCTTATGGGCAGCACTTGGTTATTGATATCAAGTCTACATGGGGAGACAGACACTATGTTGGCCTTAACGGCATAGAAATATTCAGCTCCTCAGGGGAACCAGTACAGATTTCCAGCATTACAGCAGACCCCCCTGACATCAATATTTTACCAGCTTATGGGAAAGACCCACGTGTAGTCTCCAACCTCATTGATGGGGTGAACAGAACCCAGGATGACATGCACGTCTGGCTGGCCCCCTTCACACCAGGCATGACTCACACCATCTCCATTGAGTTCACACACCCTTGCCAAGTTGCCCTGATTAGGATTTGGAATTACAATAAGTCTCGAATCCACTCCTTCCGAGGTGTGAAGGACATCACGATGCTGTTGGATACTCAGTGCATCTTTGAAGGAGAAATTGCCAAAGCCTCAGGAACCCTCATGGGAGGTACAGTATATCTGTGGGGATTTTCTACAAGTCCATGTTTGCTACTCACTGAGGCATGGAGTGGAAACCCCTGAGCTAGCCCAGGACAGGTAAGGTCTTCCTAGACATGAGGTGCACTCCTCACCTCCTCCAGGATGGGTAGGCCAGAGTTGGCCCTCTAACACTGAGTGTCTCTATAGAGACTAGGATCTTGAACCTGAGAAGGGGCTTTTCTGCAAGTTCGGAGTCATGAATTGTAGCATCTTTCTTGCCGTAAGGCAAAGGGGTGGGATATGTAGGGAGCCCATGGCCAGCCTGTCACTGGAGGCCAGCCTGTCACTGGGGGGCCAGCCTGTCATTGGAGCCCAGCTTCCCAGGTTGGGGGATACCCACACCTTCTGGGGGAGGCACTTTATAAAAAGGCCCACAGGAAGCCAGGCTAGGCAGTGTACACCTGTAATCCCAGCCCTAGGGTTATGCATGGATGATAAAGTCACCCTAGAGACCGCCCCCATCCCATACACACTATTTGAAATCCTGCTTCACCAAAGACTCTAGCTTATGTGAGCTATAGACTAAGTTCAGGGACAGTCTGCGTCTTAACAAGGCTGTCTCAAGATTTAAAGCAAGGGAAGTCTGTGGCTGTAGGTCAGTGGTAGACCTCTTGAGTAGCATGTACAAGGCCCTGGGTCTTGTGTCCCCAGCTCTGCAGAAACAGGCTGAGGGATCTGGGTTGGGCACCCAGTGCCTCACACATACCAGGGACTTGTATGGTGAAATACAACAAGAATTCCTGCTCCATGAGGTCCCACCACTGTGACTCTCAGCTTGGTGAAATATGGGGGCTGAGCTCTTGCTTGGCTCATATCACGAACTGTCAGTTGCTTGAGACCACATAGTGTATGGGACACTCTGACATGTTATAATGGCAGATCACTGGGGCCCGGGGCCAGCTGAATCTTCTCTCTTCTTGGTGATGTGCCCAGCCCCGGAGCACTTTGGAGACACTATTCTATTCACCGTGGATGAGGACATCCTGGAGGCCATATTCTGTTTGGATGATACTTTTGACATGGATGCTGAGAGCCTGTGTGGCCTTCATCCTGAAGAGGCGCTAAGGAGGCCCAGCACTGCCGATGGTGAAGGTCAGGATGAAAGGCCTTTCACACAGGCTGGCTTGGGTGCCCAGGACCAGGTAGGACTGGAGTGGGCTGGTGGAGTACCCCTAACTGGATTCCTTTTGTTGTTCAGGGCAAGGTCTCACTGTGCAGCACAGTCTGGCCTCGAACTCACTCTTTTCCTGCCTTAGCCTCCCAAGTAGTGGGTCATCTCCTAAATGGATGACTGCTCCTGACTCAGAGCAGGGAGGGAAAGGAAGACGGATGTCCTTATGCTGCTGGGGCTGCTGCCTTGACAGTTCCCATTTTTTTCTATTTCATTTTCTATTCAGTATTTCATATTTCACTTTCTAATTATTTTTTTAACTGAAGTAAGGATTCAAATTTTCATCAAAGCCAGGAAGCATAGGCTGGCAGTTGGGCTCAGTATTGCATGTATATAATTTAGAGGTTGTGTTGTCTTTAGGGAGAGGGGTGTGCCTGGGGCTGCTTCAGATCACTCACTATTGTGAGTAGAACTGAAATGCCTGAGGGAGGCAGGCTTTYAATTAAAACAATGAGCAGAGTATTCAAGGGGGCTTCCCCTTCTCTGAGAAGGGGGGGAGAGGGTAGTRAGGAGAGGGATTTGTAAGGGCAGGACTGGGAGCAGAAGGAAGGAGGCTGCTCTGGAGGTGTAATGGGAAAAAACATGGAAAGGAAAAAATGACTAGAGTGGAGCCTGTTGGTTCAGGCCTGAAAGCCAGCCATTTGCAAGTTTAAGGCAAATCAGGGGTGTAGAATGAGTTCAGAACCATCCTGGCGTTAGAGAAACTGTCTCAAAATAAAAAGCAGRAAGAAGACTGTAGATGTAGTTCACTGGGAAAGTACTTGCCTACCCATGAACCACTTATAAACCCAACAGTGAGCGCAGCTGGTTGCCTGAGCACATGCCCTAACCCAAGCTCACTGGTGACACAGGCTTTGTAAGCCCAGCCCCAAGATGACCTGGGGGACTGTTGTGCTCCTGCTGAGGGCAAGGATTAAGTGCCTTAACTGAGGTTATACCGCGAAGGTATCAAGGCCAGAATTGGAGTGCATAATGCTGAAGGAAATGGGCAAGAGTGAGCCCACGTCAGGGTCCGCTGATGAAATGGAGAGGCCCYGGGGTCTCAGGGGAGGGTCTTGTAATGCAGAGGAAGAGGAAGAGAAAAAGGATGGATGGGACAGCCAGAAGCCCTAGGAGACAGGCTGGCCCACAGAAGTGTGTGGGGCAAGCAGGCAGCTGGCATGGAGACCAGATCCATGCTCAGTCAAGGCCAGGCAGGCATGGTAAGAGGGCCTCGAGCAGGAGCCTAAGAAGGGACTGCCACTCTGCCCAATGACAGCTCAGCGCCCATTGCTGCCTGTTCTCATGATCTTTTCAAAAGAAGCCAGAAATCTGGGTCTTAGATGATCTAAGTTTAAAAGTGGCCATTAACTGAAAGTTCCAAGCCTTCCTGCCCACAAAGTACAGCAGTCTGCTCTTGACCTGCGTGTCTCCAGGGAGCTGACCTTGAATCCTTCATCTGCCCAGTGGTTTCCAAATGTCAAGGCCCAGGAGCACCTACCTGGTGATGTGCCTGACCTGAAAAGCATGAGGGACTGCTTGGTCCCGGATAGACAAACTTCTCACTTCCTTTCGCCTTATACCATCCCTGACTGAAGCCCTGGAGGCATCTTTGTCCGGGAGAATTAATATAAATAATAAATTAATTAGTCTTATGTGGAGACCCCAAGCAGAGTAGAGGAGACTACTCTGACCTATCAGTAGACAAGACTGGTTGCCCGTGGGGGTCAACTAAGAACCCTAACAATGCAGGAGTCTCAGCTCATCCCTAAGATGCCAATTCTGGATAGCCAAAGTGGGGGCCTCTTGTTGTGGTTTGAGGTCCCCTTTCTTCCTTCTTCCTCATTTCCTCCTCTCTTCATCTCAGTCTCTTCTCTCCCTCTGTCTCCTTTCGTCACCCCTCTCCTTCTTTCTCTCTCCTTTCTCCTTTCCCTCCTCCATCTTTCTTCTTCCTCTTTCTCTTCTCCCACCTCTCTTTTCCNAGGAGAGGGATTTGTAAGGGCAGGACTGGGAGCAGAAGGAAGGAGGCTGCTCTGGAGGTGTAATGGGAAAAAACATGGAAAGGAAAAAATGACTAGAGTGGAGCCTGTTGGTTCAGGCCTGAAAGCCAGCCATTTGCAAGTTTAAGGCAAATCAGGGGTGTAGAATGAGTTCAGAACCATCCTGGCGTTAGAGAAACTGTCTCAAAATAAAAAGCAGRAAGAAGACTGTAGATGTAGTTCACTGGGAAAGTACTTGCCTACCCATGAACCACTTATAAACCCAACAGTGAGCGCAGCTGGTTGCCTGAGCACATGCCCTAACCCAAGCTCACTGGTGACACAGGCTTTGTAAGCCCAGCCCCAAGATGACCTGGGGGACTGTTGTGCTCCTGCTGAGGGCAAGGATTAAGTGCCTTAACTGAGGTTATACCGCGAAGGTATCAAGGCCAGAATTGGAGTGCATAATGCTGAAGGAAATGGGCAAGAGTGAGCCCACGTCAGGGTCCGCTGATGAAATGGAGAGGCCCYGGGGTCTCAGGGGAGGGTCTTGTAATGCAGAGGAAGAGGAAGAGAAAAAGGATGGATGGGACAGCCAGAAGCCCTAGGAGACAGGCTGGCCCACAGAAGTGTGTGGGGCAAGCAGGCAGCTGGCATGGAGACCAGATCCATGCTCAGTCAAGGCCAGGCAGGCATGGTAAGAGGGCCTCGAGCAGGAGCCTAAGAAGGGACTGCCACTCTGCCCAATGACAGCTCAGCGCCCATTGCTGCCTGTTCTCATGATCTTTTCAAAAGAAGCCAGAAATCTGGGTCTTAGATGATCTAAGTTTAAAAGTGGCCATTAACTGAAAGTTCCAAGCCTTCCTGCCCACAAAGTACAGCAGTCTGCTCTTGACCTGCGTGTCTCCAGGGAGCTGACCTTGAATCCTTCATCTGCCCAGTGGTTTCCAAATGTCAAGGCCCAGGAGCACCTACCTGGTGATGTGCCTGACCTGAAAAGCATGAGGGACTGCTTGGTCCCGGATAGACAAACTTCTCACTTCCTTTCGCCTTATACCATCCCTGACTGAAGCCCTGGAGGCATCTTTGTCCGGGAGAATTAATATAAATAATAAATTAATTAGTCTTATGTGGAGACCCCAAGCAGAGTAGAGGAGACTACTCTGACCTATCAGTAGACAAGACTGGTTGCCCGTGGGGGTCAACTAAGAACCCTAACAATGCAGGAGTCTCAGCTCATCCCTAAGATGCCAATTCTGGATAGCCAAAGTGGGGGCCTCTTGTTGTGGTTTGAGGTCCCCTTTCTTCCTTCTTCCTCATTTCCTCCTCTCTTCATCTCAGTCTCTTCTCTCCCTCTGTCTCCTTTCGTCACCCCTCTCCTTCTTTCTCTCTCCTTTCTCCTTTCCCTCCTCCATCTTTCTTCTTCCTCTTTCTCTTCTCCCACCTCTCTTTTCCYTCCAGCTCCACCTCTTCCTGTCTTCTCCTTTCTCCTTCCTCATCCATCCCCCTTTCTCCTCTTCCATCTTTGGTCCCCCTCCATTCCCCTCCCTTCCTGATTCYTTGTCTCCCTCCTTCCTGTGTCCCACCTCCCATTCCTTCCTCCTCCGTCCTTTCTTCTGTCTTCCTTTCCTCTCACTCAGTAAACATTATGGGTCCACAAAAGACTCTGAGAAGGTCTGCATGCCCTGTTGTTGCCCCTCAGCTGTTGGTAAGAGCTATGGGTAGGGATGTGGTCCCAGGCTCCAGACACCCACAAACCTCATCATAGGATGAGAAGGCATACAAAACCAGATTTCCTGAGAATGGAATGGGCAATGAGTCTGGTAAAGGAACTGTGTGGGTACCACTAAAACCTCTCTTCTCTCTGTTTCTCCCCAAACATCCTATAGGTACCAGGGCTAGAGCTACAAGCCAGCCCCCCTGTCTCCGAAGTCACCACACCCGAGCCAGGCATCTTCTACGGGTTATGTGAGTACCTTCCCCAAGTACCAAGCAGGGCCTTCTGTTTATCTTGTGCTATCAGGGAGGTAGTGTGGCATTTTGTATTTTGTACCTAGGCCACCTGTGTGCCCACTGCGGATCCGAACTTGGGAGCCAGTTGACTCCAGGCTGCTGCAGGCTTAGTGATTAGAGCTACTATAGAACTCAACTGCAGCTCAGCAGTTCCACAAAGCAAAGAAGGAGTTAGGGGTGGGAGTGTGAGAGAATCACATGGCCCAAGGCCTGGGTCCTCTGACTTCTCTAGAAGCCATGATTTTAGGCAGACTCTGAAGTGTTGGCTACTTTCACACATTGACGTACATAAGGCTGCTCRGCCAGCAAGCCTCCCGGTGTAGATCTCAGTTGGGCTCCTGGGCCTCTCCCCTCCCTTCCAGACACGTTCCTCTCTWAGCTCTCTCACACCCATGCCAGCCCCTCATTGTCTAAGGAAGCTCCAAGCTGCGATCACCCCACTGCCAGGGCCCTGCTAACAGGTTCTCTGTGTGCCCTGCCGCCTTGCCTCCTGTTCTTTCTTGCTCTTCCTACTGCTGCGTCACTTGCTTTCAGTTTATCTCTTGAAAAAAGAGCTGTGACCCTACCCCATTTCTTCAGAAGCAGTCTCACACCTCCAGTTGCCAGTTCATCCCAGCCTAGCCTGGCCCCTTCCCTTGCCACCTTAGTGGGTAGAGGCTCCTGGGTCTGAATGCCTCTTCAGGCTCCTGACTGCCCAGTCTGTGTGGTCTGAGTATGGGGTCTCTAAGGTAGCTCTGAGGGAGGACGGATGGAGCCTTCCATGACTCACACTGAGGGGCAGGCAGGTCCAGACAGAGAGCAAAGGTAGCCTCATAAAGGGCTCTGTGGGTAGGGGGAAGCCTAGAGGCTGGGTGGATACTGCTGATAACCTGAGTTGAGAGAAAGCTTGGTCTTCATGTCCCTGTGTCTTCATGTCTCTTTCTGAAGATACCTCATTGACCCTGTAGTACAGGCAGGGTCTAGATGGTGCCTAATGTACACCGCACCTCTTCCTGCTGGGTCTTCTGCATCTGGTTTCTCCAAACCTTCCCACTATCCTCAGTGAGAACGCTCCCCTGTTCCTTGCATGCCCAAAAGGGGAAAAATGGTCTCTTAGACAGAAAGGTGACTTATTTTGAATCTCTACTGCTCTTTCCACTCCAGACCACTGAATTACTTTACACTAACAGACTAAAGAGCTGCAATTCTAGCACCAGAGAGGCAGAGGCAGGAGAACCTGAGTTGAAGGTCAGCCTGTGTTCTCTAAGAGATCGTGCCTGGATACGTGAAGAAACAATCAAACAAATAGGCAGAGAGATGGTCCATTTGGCATAGGAACTGGAGGACCCTGGCCATTTTGGTTCTTAGTGCCCACATATAGTCAGGCATGGCAGTGCACACCTGTGATCTCAGTATTGGCAAGATGGTAACAAGCAAAACTCTGGAGCTCTCTGACCACCAGTCTGTCCTGGGGCCCAGTAAGGAAGAATGACAGCCAAGGTTGTCCTCTGGCTTCCACCCACACACATAATAGAATCTAATACATAGGATACACACACTCAGGGCACGCGCATGTGCGCGCGCAAGAACACACACACACTGAATGAGTAAATAAATAAATAAATAGTTGACCAAATAAATAAATAAATAAATAAATAAATAAATAAATAAATAAATAAACAGTCAACCAATGAGAGCCTGGCTTGGAGCGGGTTTTATCTCTTTGAGAGGCAGAGCTGGGCCTTCCCTGCCTGACCTCCCAGGTCTTAGTGTTCTCATTTTCTGCATTAGACAACTGAAGCTCAGAGAGCCAAGGTTGGAACCAGAAGCAAGGGGGTCTAACTCCAAGAGTACAAATCCTCCCCCTACTGCAGTGTGCCTCCAGGCTCTGGTTAGGAGGCTACTTTATGGCAGAGGCCTCTGTAAGGGTCAGCATTTCTGGTGAAGCTGTCAGGTCCTAGAAGATAGGAATCCTTTTTCTTTCTTTCTTTCTTTCTTTCTTTCTTT
>BDUI01001558.1:133472-147033 GCA_002335545.1 Apodemus speciosus | reverse complement strand
ATACTAGCAACTGACTCAGGGCCCTTACAGCAATTCAGCTCCATTTCCTCTGACTCAGTCTTAACGTGGAAAACAGATCTTTCCTGGCCATTGTCCCTCAAGAGCTTCACCGGCTGGAAAGGCATGACTGTCACTCGTGGACTGTAGTTCCTGTTTCTTAGGCCTTCTTAGGCCCTGAGTTGCACTATGTGAGACTCCTGTAACATCCTCTAGGTAGCCTAGGCAGAGTAGAATTATCAGGCTGACTTCACTTTTTAGATGGAGAAGGAATAGTAASGAAGAAAGAGATGTCATGAGAGAGAACTGGGACAGAGATATTCTAAGGATAGACCATGAGAGCTACTAAAGGGTGTAAAAACCTTCTAGACCGTCTATGTATTGACAATGTTTTCCTGACCTGTGACCAATCCACAGCACAATTGGAAAGAGAGGCCTAGATATCTAGTCCAATGCCCTCATACCACATAGAATTGTAGCAGTCACCTTAACTTTTCGATTGAGTGTTTTTTTTTTTTATCCACAAGTTTTACTGACAAACCCATGTGTTAATATCTTCCTTGGAGTGAAATAACCATTTTAGTTTATTGACCCCAAAGTCGATGGAGTGAGGCTAAGGGCAAAAAAATTCAAAGAAATACCATCTCCGGCTTCAATAGGTTTTTCAGATGTTCTGAAATCTGCAAAGAGTTGGGTAAGTGCCCTGCAGGGAAGGTAATAATCTTTCCTACAGATGGTTCAAGAATTCTCCTGGAACGCAAATAAAAAGCATAGGATTTCACTCCCATGTGGCTCACATATTTATTTATTAAAATAATATACTTTGAATGCATGAGTAAGCTTTAATGGTATATTTTAACCATCCTTCAAAGCAAGAGATGAAGAGTAATTTACCTCAGAAATAAAACTGATCTATAAAAGATATTAGTGCCCTGGAAGTCATTTTTTACTTTTTTTTGCCCAGGAAAATTAAACCGTGTGGAGGGCTTGTTTGCCTGAAAAGACTATCCCAAATGTCCTACTTAGAAACTTCTGGCTTCTTGATCTAAGCTCTTGAAATATTTTGATCTGTAATAATCAAACTAAAAGGAATCCTGGAGACTCAGGAAGATCAAAGTTTACTGATAAGATGTTATAAGGTCATGGATAGTTTTAAAATTTGTTTAATTATTTGTTAAACGACAAATCCTCCCCAACTTATATAAACTTACAAATTTATGCATATGTTCATAGGTATATTAAAAAGAAATATAAAAATAATTTCTCTAACAGCATTTTTGTTGCTATGAATATTTTCTTCTTTTGCCCCTTCCTACTTCCTATCTACAGGAATCTCTGAGGAATAATGCGTTAGAYGTAATTGCATGCCCGTATGTTTTACACTTCTCAAAGATCTTCCATCAACAAACCAACAGAGTGGGCATATGTTGTTCCTTCTGTTCTCATCTTAAATGCTTTGTTCATTTAGTGAATAAGTGTTAATCTGGTTAAGAGATACCCATTAACATCTAGGACTAATATAAAAGACTAATATAAAAAAGTATTTTTTTAAACCTATTTTGTGTAAGGAATAAAATATTTGCCCTAGAARGAACCCTTAATGATGCCTGATGTATATTTCCTTTTCTGGGCCCCATACTATCCTGCAGGCATTCTTTTGCAAATCAATAGTGCCTTTCCTACTGACCTCATGACCAATATTTCCCAAGACAGGAAATATTCTTTACTCAGAATCTAGCATGCTATGCTCCAAATWCAGTTGTGGAACCAATAACAAGCACAGATGAACAAATACATTTTAYTTRTASAATATATAATATAATTACTATCTCTTCCATATAACCAAGGAAATAGCTATTGACTGAAGACTACTGAGTAAAGCTTTCCAAGTCCGTAGATTACTACTACACATGACAATAAATATGAAAAAAGTACAGAGAAGTGAACATCCCTGTGGAAGGCCAAATTTATTTGCCCACCCTTTGCTGAAACTTTTATTGAGGTTTCCTCTTACTCTTTTATTGACTATTAAGAGTTCATTTACAAACTGTATAAGATCCTGCAGCTTCATCCTACCCTGAACTCAAAGGCTTTCCTTCATACCCCTGACTTCTACTTTTCCCTAACCCTAGAATTTAGATTTAGCCTCCAATCTGGTTACTTTGTGCGTGAACTTTTCTTCTTCCCCRTGCCCTTCTTTCTACAACAGACCAAGGGTGGGATGAAGGCAAAGGAGAATAATGATTTAAACTACATACCAGGAAACCCTTTACATTACAAAAAAGACATTATCAAGGGCGGCATCAGTATTTGGCTCCCTGGCAGGGACTTACTTCAGAGAAAATGAGATCCAGGACTTAAGCTTCCTTCTTCCTATTTGCTGTGGTCCATCACACGACAGCCTTCTAGGGCAGCCTTGGCCAAGTCTTTGGCTTCCGTCCAACCCCTCAACAATAGTCATCAATTTCCACTTTACCATTCTACAATAATGTACTGATGAAATAATTGCTATGTCTAATTGGATGGAAATGTTCAGCTCTGGTGTTAGGAAGGAAAGAAGGAAAGGAAGGAGGGAGGGGAGGAAGGGAGGGAGTAGCTCAATAATAATGGGACTACCCTAAGCTGCCACAGAGTTAAAAAATGAAGAAACAACCTTTAAAAATGATGTGACTCTGAATTGACTTCATCTATACTTGTAGTAAYGGAATATATTTTAAAATCTAGTTCTGTTAACATCAGCTCAAGGCACATCAGGCATTTTCTTCCCCCAACAACACGATTTTGGATTTCTTAAATAAAATCTACCACTAACCTTCATGGTAGTAAAATTCCTGATTCGGTCAAATTCAAACATGATCTCAATGAAGCCATTGGGAGTGCTCTCGTTCCGCCATCCCACATAGTCATAGCCGGGCCACACATGGTATTCATGGGTCTGGGTAAAGTCATCCAGGCCAGATACCCCATCAGTCAACTGGCCCAGCCCTTCAGTCATGCTGCTCAGGCCAAGGGAAGAAGAGAGAAGAGAGGAGTCTCGAGTTATTCACACATCCACAGAAGAACTTTTCAGCCCTCTGCTTCACCACTGGATTTTGTAAGAGCTGATAATCTTAGAGGTGGAGGAATTAGAAGAAATCACTCAAATGCACCTTTTCTAAATTGTGTGATCCAAGAAGGGGTTCAAATGCCTCCAACCAGTGACTGTTGCTCACTGGTAGGTCAAGAGCTGTGCTCCTCATGCTCTTCATTAATTCCCCCATGAATGAACTAGTCTAAATGCCGCTGATAATAGTGAAACATTATACCAACACACCATATTAATAAGTATAGGGGAGGACATGAGGGGGAAACAAAGGCTTGCCATACAAACTAATAAAACAGGACTTCAAAAGTTGGTTGCTAACACAAGTAAACATTTGTTATTTTATAACACTTGTTGATATGAAACTTAATTCTCCATTGATTCATGAAAAGAAGTCATTAGGGTAATATTAATTTGATTTAGATGCTTGTAATCCCCAAATGAATATTTCTTCCCTATTTTGTTTCCAAGAGTACCATTGTGGCCTTGCTTATTCATTTTTATATCATAGAATCTCAGATTTTTATGTCTCATTGGAACTTACATCTAATCTTTGCCCACTGCCTTTTTAATCTGCCTGAAGCACAGCTCCAATCACAACCTTCCCTAACTTTAAGAATCATCAATGAATCACTGTATTGATGATACTAAAAGGAAACCCCCTCCATCCCCAACCCCTTCTTGATAACCTTCTTACTATTGCTGGTCTTGGCATTCAAGTCTCCACCACCATGAACATTGTTATGCTATACCTTCTCCTGCCGAGGAACCATGAACTGAACCCCTCTTCCCCAAGTTGTTTATTGTCAGGTATTCGGTCATAGCAAAGAAAAAAAAGCAACTAATACATTGAATAATTAATCTCACGTAGCCACTGATCCAAACTATGAATGTCTCAAGCATAAGATCCTTGGCTTCATTTTCCTTAAATACCCACAACACCTAGCCAACTTCCTACACACATGGTAACAACTGACTAGTAAAGATTAGTTGATCTGGATTCAACTGATATCTCATTCACTGTGTGCCTGGAGTATAGGCTAGCTAGGGTGACCAAGTCAAGTGATGCAAAGGCGATATAAGAGAGTGGAGGAGAAATGTGCAGCTAAGCAGACGGAAAGGAAATGAGAAAGGCTAGAAGATTGGATGAGTCAGGACTTCACCCGGRGGCTGGCAGGTGAGGTTCATTTGCTACCCCTGAGCCAGTAGAAGGGCTGTCATTGTACAATCTGCTTCCGGAGACTCACTAATATGTTTCTTTTTGAACCCTTGGAAACTTTATTGTCAGATCTGAGTTTCACAATATTCTGACTTCTCTCCTAAGCTCAGTCCTTACAAATAAACACTAAACTGAGAAAGACAGGGATTAGGAGTGAGCCAGAAGAGGAAGGTAATGAATGAATGGAGAGGCACATGTCTTACCCAGCTCTGTACCTCAATGTGTCTGGTGATATTTCTCTGCCCCAGCTCTCCATCCATCCACTTCAGGCYTCTCTGCTGCTCTCACCCCAGTTACTGCCAAAATCAGACCAATGCTGTCCTCCACTTCTTCCTCTCCACCCCTCTACCGACAGCTCCCTGCTTTCATTACCATCAAATCCTAAAAGCTTCTCTTACCTATTATAAGCCTTAATCATTCCTTCTTTTCACAGCTTCTAAAACACTATATTTATGGAGTCCATTGTTTCTTAATTTTGTGACCTGACTAATCATTGTACTTATGACTTTGTCTCTTTAACTAAGTTAGCTTTTAGGTTGGAACATACATCCTCATTTCGGCGTCAAAAATATAACTCCCACACTGAGAGACATTTCACAAAGGTTAGCTCTTTCCCTGTGTAATTTCTTCCTGCCTACTGCATTACTATTTTGTTTTCTAAAAGTCAGCTACAAAATGGAGATAAATACCATCTGGTTTACTACATCTAAGCTATTTCAGTGTATCACACATGCGCATAATTCCAGTGGGTTGACTGATTCTTAGAGCCATTTCCCCTATTCTGGTGATTATTTAAATCTCCTAGACTTTACCTGTACCCAACAGCTCCATCATAGACAGAATCATTCAGATAAATGATGGAACCTCCAGGGAGTACAAACTGCTGCCCAGCTGGAGCATTGTAAGATACCAAGCCATCTGCCAAAGGAAACACAGTGGTCAGTGTCTCTGGTAAGGAGATGCACCTGCTGCCTAACCAGTTATCCYGGGAAGCTACTTGAGCTCCCAAGGAAGTATAATCCTATGTATCATGTCCACTGGGGTTCARTCTGGGCTCATAGTTAAGCACCATTGGGAAACACCCTCAACAGCAGTTACCCGAGTAACTCTGAATATCATTCCTGGCATAGGGCACCAAGCCCTGGGTGGATGCATGTGGCTCATTTTTCTCTTTTAACAAATAATTTCATTCCCAGGGTGAATGATTTCATCCCTTTTTGAGTTGACGGTTTGTAGTTCTCAGGGCTTGGAAGTTTTATATGGTTCATAAGGTCTCTGCGGTAGAAACTTACCTAGCCAAACACAGCCATAGAGCTCCACCCTCATGCACACGTTCATGGAGTGGTCAGTGACTGGGATAAGGCGAACAAATCTGGCTACAATGGGTGGCTCCAAGTCCTTCAGGAAAACATCATAAGGGTTACTGTTGCCATCGAGCACCTAGGAGAGAGACAAGAAGGAGCAGACATCTTAAAACCGTGCTCGCCCTTCTTCATGCATCTTGCTTTTGATGAAYACTTTGCTTCTTATTCATGAGCAGGATACAGCCATTCAGCTCTCTCAGCAGAGCTAGTAGATTCTCTATGTCAACTCCTACACCATGGGTCATATTTATAATGTCAGATCAGGTTGGACCATATACAGTTTCAACTATTGACTATTGAACTATTGAGTTCTATATTCCCCAAAGAACGTGAACATTTTCTTCTTACCTGCTTTCCATGCCGGTTACGCCAGGAGATCCAGCGACTGCCATCCCGACTGTAGTTGATCTTGTACATGGGTGCAAATTCAATACCGTGACCTCCTGCATGGCGACCCTGGGTCCCCACGAGAGTGATAAAGTGTAGGGTCCGTAAGTCAATCTGCAGAAATTCCTTCAGGTCATCAGGTCGCACTGGTATCTCAGGGCACCAGGCTCCATCTCCTTCTTCAGAGTCCAGCCTTGAAAGAAGGGAGGGGAAGAGAGGGAGCAACTGTGAAACAAGAGACACTCACCAGCTCACAGTAGTCAGCTGCCCTGTGTCTGAGGAGAGCATGAAAACCAGCAGTGTAGTCCAGAGGGACTTGGGGGACCTCCTCGTGGCGTCTGTCTGTCCTAATCATTCCCCTTTGTGGTTCCTTTCCTGTCTCTGAAACACCACACAGCCCAGGGAGACTCACCACAATGGACCTGGGGCCTTCCAAAGCACATGTAACCTTTTAATCTTGATTTAGAGAACTCTAGGGAAATGAAACTCTTCCCACCCGTGTTCCTCTGTGGAATTCTTTCACCATCCCCCACTTCCATTCCTCAGCCACATCTCACAGAGCTGGCTGCTCCTGGCTTGGGTATCAAGTTATAGGAGGGAGGAAGGAGGAAGGAGGAAGGAGGAGAGGCAGGGTCTTCAGTGTGAGCTAGGCAATGTGGCAGAATGCTGACAAACAGGATGGGCGTGGCCACCCAGCAAAAGCTATGGGAACCATGGGGAAGGTGAGGATAGAAAGTGTGTGAGGGCCGGGCGGTGGTGGCGCATGCCTGTAATCCCAGCACTTGGGAGGCAGAGGTAGGTGGATTTCTGAGTTCAAGGCCAGCCTGGTCTACAAAGNCGGGAAGCTACTTGAGCTCCCAAGGAAGTATAATCCTATGTATCATGTCCACTGGGGTTCAATCTGGGCTCATAGTTAAGCACCATTGGGAAACACCCTCAACAGCAGTTACCCGAGTAACTCTGAATATCATTCCTGGCATAGGGCACCAAGCCCTGGGTGGATGCATGTGGCTCATTTTTCTCTTTTAACAAATAATTTCATTCCCAGGGTGAATGATTTCATCCCTTTTTGAGTTGACGGTTTGTAGTTCTCAGGGCTTGGAAGTTTTATATGGTTCATAAGGTCTCTGCGGTAGAAACTTACCTAGCCAAACACAGCCATAGAGCTCCACCCTCATGCACACGTTCATGGAGTGGTCAGTGACTGGGATAAGGCGAACAAATCTGGCTACAATGGGTGGCTCCAAGTCCTTCAGGAAAACATCATAAGGGTTACTGTTGCCATCGAGCACCTAGGAGAGAGACAAGAAGGAGCAGACATCTTAAAACCGTGCTCGCCCTTCTTCATGCATCTTGCTTTTGATGAAYACTTTGCTTCTTATTCATGAGCAGGATACAGCCATTCAGCTCTCTCAGCAGAGCTAGTAGATTCTCTATGTCAACTCCTACACCATGGGTCATATTTATAATGTCAGATCAGGTTGGACCATATACAGTTTCAACTATTGACTATTGAACTATTGAGTTCTATATTCCCCAAAGAACGTGAACATTTTCTTCTTACCTGCTTTCCATGCCGGTTACGCCAGGAGATCCAGCGACTGCCATCCCGACTGTAGTTGATCTTGTACATGGGTGCAAATTCAATACCGTGACCTCCTGCATGGCGACCCTGGGTCCCCACGAGAGTGATAAAGTGTAGGGTCCGTAAGTCAATCTGCAGAAATTCCTTCAGGTCATCAGGTCGCACTGGTATCTCAGGGCACCAGGCTCCATCTCCTTCTTCAGAGTCCAGCCTTGAAAGAAGGGAGGGGAAGAGAGGGAGCAACTGTGAAACAAGAGACACTCACCAGCTCACAGTAGTCAGCTGCCCTGTGTCTGAGGAGAGCATGAAAACCAGCAGTGTAGTCCAGAGGGACTTGGGGGACCTCCTCGTGGCGTCTGTCTGTCCTAATCATTCCCCTTTGTGGTTCCTTTCCTGTCTCTGAAACACCACACAGCCCAGGGAGACTCACCACAATGGACCTGGGGCCTTCCAAAGCACATGTAACCTTTTAATCTTGATTTAGAGAACTCTAGGGAAATGAAACTCTTCCCACCCGTGTTCCTCTGTGGAATTCTTTCACCATCCCCCACTTCCATTCCTCAGCCACATCTCACAGAGCTGGCTGCTCCTGGCTTGGGTATCAAGTTATAGGAGGGAGGAAGGAGGAAGGAGGAAGGAGGAGAGGCAGGGTCTTCAGTGTGAGCTAGGCAATGTGGCAGAATGCTGACAAACAGGATGGGCGTGGCCACCCAGCAAAAGCTATGGGAACCATGGGGAAGGTGAGGATAGAAAGTGTGTGAGGGCCGGGCGGTGGTGGCGCATGCCTGTAATCCCAGCACTTGGGAGGCAGAGGTAGGTGGATTTCTGAGTTCAAGGCCAGCCTGGTCTACAAAGTGAGTTCCAGGACAGCCAGGGCTACACAGAGAAACCCTGTCTCAAAAAAACCAAAAAAAAGAAAGTGTGTGAGGGAATGACCAATAACCTGGTTTCATTTACTACTCCAGGCTAGACAGCCATTAAACAGCATTGAGAAATCACCCTAAGGTTTATTTGGGGGAACCCTCAGAGTTTTCTCCCACTTCCCTAGTATGCTCCTTTCCCTCACAGACATTACCTACTCATTCCTCGCTCCCCACTAACTCCACATCACTCTCGTCTCTCAAGCACTAAGGCAAGTCTGATTAGGGAGCCTATGAGGGTCGACTGCCTCATGAGTGATTCCATTTTAACAAAATCAATACTAAATTTACACCAAATGATTAGGTTCTAGCGGGAAGAAGAGGCACGGGTCAGCAGCATAGCTTCTGAGTTGGAAGTCTGCTCATTTAGGGACCTTGGGAATTACGTACTCCACATAGAATTTGCTCTGTTTGATAGATGGGATGACCCTTCTGTGTGAGGTTTCCTTGAGGGCAGAAAGAACTTACTGGAAACCTCAGTGTCTGGCTTAACCATAGACGCTCTGCACAGTGACATTTCAGATACCTCCTGAGAAGCAGGCGTCCCTCACTGCCAGTGTCCTATATAATCTACACCTCTCTGTACCTGCACCCTCGGCCTTTCTCCTACAACAGCCCACAGTGAGGTCTGGTAAAGTAAATCCACCGCCTATCAATGACCCCATTCACAGTGGGTGGTGTGGTTCTGAGGCCTCTGTGGTTGGGAAGAGGTTTCCAGGCCAGTGACTACAGCCAAGGCTTGGCCTCTCTCTCTGAAACATTCCAAGCCTCACAAACCCCTTCACATCTCCCTTCCAGTCTCACAAGCTCTCACCAGCACTAGCCCTTCCCCCAGCATCTTAAGTTGTGGCTCTGTGTCCATTCCTCCCCACCCCCAGCACTCGGGCATTCTTGATAAAGCTATCTCACCTTCCATATTTGGCAGCTGTGGATTCTGACCACTGACTTGAAGCTGTGATGTCCTCATCTGGGATGTGGCCTCCTGACATGCCCAGAGGATAGCGACATATGGCTGGTACATGGAAACAAAGAGAAAACAGAGACGATGCTTTCATTATTAGCCCAGAGTCCCTAAGAATGTTGAAACTGGTAACAGAACAGGAAATAAGGGACTTGCAATCTTCCTATAGCCCTCTATGACCCAAGTCCAGCCACTCCGATGCTACAGAAAGTCTTCCTAATCCAAATATCCAAATACCTCCAAGATTTAACCAACAACCAAACTTACATTTTGGTCCAAATTCTGATGACTAATGTAATATAATTTAATGTGAAAATTTCTTCTTTTACTAATAACCCCAATAGTCTCAGCCTTAGTCCTTTACTAGCAGATTTACATATTAAACCAATTTCCTAAAAGTAGCATTAGCCTTGTAGCCATCAGGTAGTCCTAGATCTGTCATGCTCTGGTTTACTAGGGAGCAGATTGTACGCGACTGAAACAACCCAATATACTGTCCTGTGTTAGTACTGAGCATTCTGGTCATGGTTAAAAACAATAGGTTCGGGGTGGGCTTCACTTTCAACAAAGAAAATAAGACAGAGTGTATGAAATTCCCTATGGGGAATAATCCAGCTTTCAAACAATGGGCACCAGAAAACAATGGACCACCATCTCTGAGAGATGGGAAACAAGGAAGGACCCAACAGATGAGACCTAACTGCCCAACACCTCCCAGTTACAGGAAGCAAGAGCTCCTGCAAGATTGAGAGGACTTGCAGAGTTATAAAGACAAAACAAGTAAATATAAATACTTTTAAGTCACCATATTCTATGCAAAAAAAATGGCTAGGAGGATAAAACATGGAAAGGAAACATTGTGAGGAAGGAAAAGAAAGAATGGATTTTTTCTGGAAAAAAAAAGGTATTTTTTTCCAGAAATATGAAGCCACAAAAGGCCTTGCAAAAAAACAAACAAACAAAAAAACCAAAAAACCCTAGAGTAAAATGCATAGTTTGGGGGTGTGGGAAGGGAGAATAGTCTTGTCCACCAAAGTACTGAAAAATTGGATATCCACATTCCCAAGAGTAAAATTGGACCCTCATGTTACACACACACACACACACACACACACACACACACACACACACNACACACACACACACACACACGCACACACACTATGGAGTTTATTTTAGACTGGCTTGCATGACCAAAGGGTGAATGATTCCAAAATGCCCATCTTCAGGATGCAGAGAAAGGAGAACTAGGGGCTGCTCAGTCCAAGGAGTGACAAAATTAAAGCAGAGAGAAGCCTGTGATACAGCTCCCATGCGAGGCTGAAGGCCTGAGAGCCCCTTATCTCCAAAGCCTGAAGAACCTGAAGTGTGCTCTGAACAACTGACAACAAAAAGCATTCCCAACCAGAAAGACAAACTGAGAGCAAGAGTCAGTCCCATCTTTGCTTTTCCTGTTCCATTTTGGCCCGGAGACTCTTGCATGGTGCTGCCTACTTTTGAAGCGTATCTGAAAGCTAAATCCAGGAGCTGCATGTTGGTGAAGATGCAGTTATCCTGCTGTGAATCTGGGCTCAGAGCTCTATTCCCAGATCCCATCCATCCTGGACAGAGAATGATGCTCAGGGGCCCTGCTGGCAGATGCAGAATAGAATATCCACAGTCCCATCCATCATACATCTCCAGATGCAGGGCTGTAAATGTAATGAGAACCTCTGTCCTCTGGGACATGTGAGGTAAGCCAGACACTGGGAACAGCCAACAAGGTGAGTCATACTATTATCATAAATAACTTCCCACCATGTGGCCTACTGGCCTGTGGGACAAATAACCAAGACATGGCCACTGTCCCTACAAATGCATCTCAGTCCCCCTTTTTTTTGTCATGTCCTAATTGGCTCCGTGCAAGAATTTCCCCCTATTTAACAGATATAGAAAATGAAGTAAATGAAATCAGAAGTGTGTCTGACAGGCAGGCAGAGGGAATGACAGAGAAAGACCACATAGGACTCTCTGCTATGTGATGTCAGAGAACTACTGAGTTCTTCCCAGAGGCTTAAAGACAATGTCTTAGGAATTCATCCAAGGGAAACCTTGAGTCACGCAGACAACAAATAGAAAAGGATTCCCCATAAGTTTGGGCATTACTTCCTTTACTTCAATCTATCCACTCACGCATTGAGTTAACAAATGTGCCCACTAATGAGTGTTCTCTTATTTGTACAGTCAGTCAGTAGTGAATAAGTCATAAAATGATTTCTCTCCTAGACCTCCATTATGGTCCAAGAGGCAAATGGAAGACAATAGGTATCCAGACATGGAAAAGATACAATTGCTTACCTCTTTGACAGTTGCTGATATGGTCTCAGAGAGTCTGACAAAGTATCAAAAATACTAAAATATGGTGTCAGGTGACAAGTGACAGGTTCTTTTAAGAAATCATTTTCATTGTGAATTTTCTAGCACTCTTGCACCTCTTGATCTTCTTGAGCACTGGGGGCGTGTTGGATTCTTTGCCCCCTTTCAACCTGCTGACTCACAAGTCTGATTAGGTGTTCAACATACATTGGGTAAACAGCTAAGTATGAGAAGGTGCAGAGACAGGTAGATAGATGGAAATGTCCAGACAGAAGAACAGAAGCAATGAACTCCACATGTTAGATCTTGAAGGGCACGCACAGTAGAGGATTTCTAGGTAGGAACCTCCCGAGTGAGTTGTCATCTGTGAGGTTCAGCGAGTATTTGTGAGGCAGCAGCTTGCTCGCACAGCTGCTCTCAGCAGGCAGCGACATAGTTCAACAGTGGGGGTACAATATATGTAGGAGAGGAAGAGAAGTCACGAAGATCGGTTGAGGAAGAGTTTCAGGTGTTTGGTTAGAAGAGTCTCTGACGATTAGAGACCTGAGGGATGACAGGAATCTTGTTCTGTTCCATGATGTGAACCCTCAGTTCAACATCAGAGTAAGTGCCGGACTACAAGGGTCACTGTAGATTTCCATTCACTAGAAGGGGATATTTTCCAATGGTTGGCTGAAACAGCTGATAGTGCAAAACCCTCTACAAATTCTTTTGTTTTTCTCTGTATATGCATAGCTATAATAAAGCTTAACTTAGAAATTAATTATAGTCAGAGATAAACAATACTTATAAATGGAACAATTATGATATTCCATAGTAAAAGTTATGTGAATGTAGCTCTCACATGTTTATTAAATGTCTATTAAATGCCTATTTTGTTTATGTGTGCATGCCTGTTTGCACACATATGTATGCAGGTGTGTGGACTTGTATGCATTGATATCTTAAAAGAGTGTTTAATGCCTCTGGGCTGGAGTTACAGGCAGCTGTGGGATGCTTGGCTTGCTCTATGGGATCTGAATGTAGGTCTTCATGATGCACAGCAAGGTCTCATAACCTCTGAGCCATCTCTCCAGCCTATCTCCCTTCTTATTGAACCACACCCACTTGTCTCCAGACGACAACATGGTGCTTACATAAGAAGATGAACCTCAGTGAATGACAGGCATTGGGTGTGACAGAGGAGGAGGAGGGGGGGTCTCAAGACTTAGTTCTTTGAATCCCAATCACTACATTTAAGATCTATAAATTAGCTCTGACTTTGTCCATCTAATATTTTCAGACTGTGACTGACTACAGATTGAAACCAAGGGAAACAAAGGCACAGATAAGGAATGACTAACTTTTCAGTCATCCTAAGACAATGGGAGTTGGGGTTAGTGATCTAGAAATCAGAACTAAGGACTATAAGGTTTAAGACAGGGAGGTCAGAGACAAGAGCTGGTAAAGCAGCAATGTAACAAAATAAGCAAGTGGAGTTTCTCTGTGATTCAGCGTTCCCAGGGGCCTCRCAGGAAGGGCAGAGGAAGAGGACGAGCTGATCTTGGATAGCCTTATCCATCCCGCTGGGTCTTTGGAACCAGAAGAAGCCTTGGCCCAGGGAACCCAACGTGGCACTTCTCTGCAGCCCCAGTGTGGTTTTCTTATTGAATGTGCCTATTTTGGGTAACTCGTGGAAGGGATCCCAGCTA
>BDUI01001558.1:96267-106925 GCA_002335545.1 Apodemus speciosus | reverse complement strand
AGAGTGAGTTCAAGGACAGCCAGGGCTATACAGAGAAGCCCTGTCTCAAAAAACCAAATAATAATAATAATAAGAAGAAGAAGAAGAAGAAGAAGAAGAAGAATAAGAATAATAAGAATAATAAGAAGAAGAAGAAGAAGGACTCAAGTTTGCCTCCTAGCCTCCACATATCAACTCACAACCAACTATAGCTCCAGTTACATGGGGATCAAGTACTCTCTTATGGCCTCTGTGGGCACCACACACATGTGGTACATATCCATACATGCAGAAAAACCATTCATACATACAAAATAAATAGCTCATTAAACTAAAAAGCATGAATTACAGCTATGTGTGGTCACATAGCTTCCCACTTGCAACATGTTCTTACGTGAACAAGAAGGCTGCGAAGTCTTTATGGAGCGGTCTATATGTCTTTTATGGGCACACACATATATTCATAGATGATCTGGTAACGATGACTCCCTCGGAGCAAGAGATGCTAGATAGAGTGCAGCTTTTGGCAAGAGGACTTGTGAATGACTGCAATTGTGAAGACGGTCTTATTCATAGTAATTCTATTTCTTTCATGTCTGTGTGTATGTGATGTACACACATGCATGTTTGTATACCTGTGCATAGAGGATAGAGGTTGGCATTGACTGTCTTCCTGGATCATTCCTTACTTTATTACCTGAAACAGACTCTTATTGAACAGGCGTTCACCAGTGCAGCTAGTCTGGCTAAATAGCTTGCTTGAGTAATTCCCTGTAGACCCTAAGATTTCAGCAGGCTACCACACTAACCCACCTGGCATTTATGTGAGTTCTGGAGACCCAAACTCCAATCTTTACACTTCTATGACAAGTCCATTATACAATGAGCCATCTTCCTAGTTCATTGTTTGATTTTTAAAAGAGGAATGTGTTTTTGGTTAATGTCACTTATAATAACTTTTATGGAAAAAAATGAAAACATTATTCTTGGCATAATGCTGTCAGAATCTCGAGATGCTTTCCAGGCAATCCGCATGTTCCAGAATGGGAGGTGTTGGGGGCAGCATGGCCTGTAGCTCCAAAAGACACTTGGACTACTCCGAAATAGTATTGACTAGAACATCTCACAAGTGGGAGCACAAAAGTGGTTGAGAACCACCTTGCGTCTTTCTAGTTTTGAATGTTGAGTACCTTTCAAACATATAATATCATCGTCATCACAGTCATGTAGAGGGGAATTACCATCTTCTTTCTACAGATTTAGAAAGCTCAGTTGCTTCACTAACAGCCTGGACAGTCTCGCCTGGTCTGAGTGCTGTTTCCCATCCCCCACTCTGAGTATAGTTCTCTTCTTAACCCATCAGTCTGTCGTCTGTCTGTCTGTCTGTCTGTCTGTCTGTCTGTCTACCAAGTCAGACTATGAGTCATCTAAGATCAGGGATCCTGCTTTCCTTGCTTCAAAACAAAGTTGATTTTTTACTGCCCTGGGCCATGAAATTAGGAGGAAAGACAGTTAACACTGATTCTAGTGACCCTGATCCCAAGGCCAGTACTTCTCTGTCCACGGCTCAGCACTTTCTAAGGAACATCAGTGGGCATGTGGCTCAAAGAAAGTATGTAGTAAAGAATCCCCCCTTTTCCCCTTCCTCAACTCAAAATCCCCTTCTTCCCCATGTTCAATGGACACTCCTAATTGAAAATAGAGGAAACCACAGCTCAGGACTTCCCAAAAACTCTATGAGATCCTACAGAAGATTATTGGCTTTCTACCTCAAGTAGGTCCACATCAGGATTTAGACATATTAGGAAATCAGAAAGAAAAACAGAAAATCAGCCAGGAGTATGGCATCTACACCCAGAAATGAGCACTCTTTAGCAGGGAATAAAAACAAGAGTATGGGAAGTTCAACTTCTTACTAATTACCTCTCAACTCAGATGAGCTTACAAAAGCCTCTCTCAACCACAGTAAAGTCACTTCATAGAGAAAGGTCAAGCCTGTTCTACAGAAGGTTCTCACAAGATGCCTCACTCTTGGTCAGTCCTAAGGTTCCTGAGCTCAAGGGATATGCACCTCTATAACCATACCTGCCTCTTACGACTGTCTTAGTTAAGTCAGAGAACCTACCTGGGAACAAGCTTCACAGTAGTGATCAGGTGAGAGAGAGAGAAAGAACCTTGAGAGACAGRGATGACATTAATATTGAGCTTCTGAGTAAGCAGAAAGCTACTGTCACCATCTCGTCTAATGCATATATTCCATAATCTCAGAGCAAGGCTGGGTTCTCGGTGTTGGTGGGAAACCACATTCACTCTTTGGCAGTCTGATCCACAAACCCCACCGAAAAAAATCTATTCTTCACTATAGAGCTAAATATATGTAATAGATAATAGGTGAGATGGAAGAGTGGATAGATGGACAGATGAATACATGGTAGATAGACAGACAGGCAGATAGGCAGACAGGAAGATAATAGGTACATATATAATAAATGTTGATTGATACATGATAGATATATACATAGAAAAATAACCAATGATAGATAGATAGATAGATGATAGATAGATATGATCAATGTTGATTGATAGATAATAGATATATACATAAATAGAAAAATAACCAATGATAGATAAATGGTAGATGATAGATAGATGATAGATAGATATGATAGGCTGGTAGATGATAGATAGATAGATAGATAGATAGATAGATAGATAGATAGATAGATAGATAGATAGATAGAGATAGAATCAATGTTGATTGATAGATGATAGGGAAATAATAAATAGTAAATGATGAATGGATAGAAAAATAAATTGACAAATAGTTGATAGATTATATATGAAAGGTAGATGAGAAAGGATAGATGATATATGATAGATAAATGGATGAAAACAACAGGGCTGGAGAGGTGGCTCAGCGGTTAAGAGCACTGACTGCTCTTCCGAAGGTCCCGAGTTCAAATCCCAGCAACTACATGGTGGTTCACAGCCATCCATAATGAGATCTGACGCCCTCTTCTGGAGCATCTGAAGACAGCTACAGTGTACTTACATATAACAATAATAAATAAATCTTTAAAAAAAAGGAAAAAAAGGAAAAAAAGAAAACAACAGAAGATAGATAATAAATTAAGATAGATGGCATGTAGGAGGCAGGTAGGGAAATAAATGATTTAGATGATACAGATGTGCATGCAGTTATAATCAGAAATTCCTTTATAAACTGTATATGTATATATATAGTATACATATATATAGTATACATATATACATTAAGTAACATTAATTTTTTAAAGTAACCCCTTATTTTCAGCCTGTTATAATAGGAAAAGTAGGAAGTCCAGGCAACTGTTGGTGTCTTCTGGCCTAACGAACCGTGAAGTTTTAACAGCTCTGTTCTTCCCAAGCCCCTTAGAGAGGGCTAAACCCACAGGCGGCAGGGTTCGTTGTATCTTCATGTATGGTCATTAGCATAACTCATCTTTTACTCTGAAGTAGAACTGGAGGTATATCCATCCCTCTTTTAAAAATGTGTGATCTTACTTAATGTGAAAATCATTACATTCTTATCCCCATCACAGAATAGGTCTTTAAATAAAAAAAAAAAAAACTTTGCTGGATGGTTTTGAATAACAAATAACAAAGCCCACATAGTACATTGAAAATGGCATTTGGTGTTTTAAAAGTGTTCCATCTACTTAACAAAGTTGTAAATCATTGAGTGAGTAGCCAACATTGCTAAAGGATCCAGGACCTGGCACCCTTAAACAGAAAATCTTCTCAGTGCATTCAAAATAATACTCAATGCACTAAAATCCAGTTTATAACCAACTTCTCAGGTGTACAGCATGGCTGATTTAGCAGGCCGCCCTTTTCCCCAACTGTTCGTGGTCCCAGACCCAAAAGCTGAGGAAAGCCTGAGATGATGCTGGATTTGGTGAAGAATCAGTGTCTATAGATTTCCTCTGTGGGCCTTGGTGAAGCCTATGTCAAGGACCACAAAGGAAGAGCTGCCGTCCTGGACGATCAGCTCTGTCCAGGGTGTGGCTAAAAGGCCAGGGAATAAATAGAGATGAAATAAAAGGTCTTGTGCCAAGCTGACACTGGCACATGTGTACAGATACAACTGTGGCACATATGTGTACACATGCAGGCGATTAGGCTTTGGTGAGGAGAAATCTCATTCACGTATTTAACTCAGGGGACATTGGAGGTCATTCAAGACTTGTTTTTCCTCTCTGCTGAGTCATTTCAAATTTAACAAATATGAAGAGTAATCTTTGGAGTATTTCATATTCAGCAGAAAAATATGCAGAAATGACTTTGGTTTGGGCAAGAGGTCCCCAGACACATATACACACAAACAAGAGAACCTCCCAAACATCTTCATGTTTATCTTGATTCCTCAGGACTTGTCAAAGTTTTCTTCACTCCCAACTTCCCCCAGGTCTCCTGTCCTTTTCCTCTCTGTACGATGTCCTCAATCCTGAGCCAAAATCCTTGAGAGGCCCAACATATGCTTAAGGACTTGAAGTGTGACTCAGGTGACCTGGGGTTACCAGCTCCACTTGCACAGAACAGCAAAAGCTCCTTCTGCCTTTGTCAGATGAGGAATTTGCATTCCTCTACCTCTGCTTTCCATCTGTAAAATGGAGACAACTAGAATTTGTAAAATAGTTGAAGGAAAGAGTGATTCAGACGGTTTACATTACCTCACTCCCCTTCGCAGAACAAGAGAAGGTAAAGAACAAATTCACTGTTGTGGAAGATACACCTTTTTCCTAAGCAGAGCGTGGTCACCAACCATACACCATATAATATCAGTCACCTATTTTCCTTTGAATATTATACCCCATTGGGATGTTGAACCTAAATGCTATCAGAGGATTTCCAGGAGGAAGAGGTAGATGGCATAAATGTTAAATAGAAGTAGAGCTCTTTCCAAACACAAAACTGTGGTCAGCACTACACACAATGCAATATCCCTTGGCTTGCCAAGACCTTAGACATGACCTTGCTAAGTTTCAACAGACCCTGGATCTTCATTCAGAGCATACACACACACACACATACACACACACACACACACACACACACACACACACACACACACCGCTGACTTCTAAACAGATCCCACATGTGAATGTCCCACCTACCCAGCCTTTCTTGTTTACCCAGCACACCCCATCCCAGCTCCTCAGCCCTTCAAAGCATGAACTCATGAGCAGAGGGTTGTCTCTCCAACGCCTGGGATACAGGAGGGTCAGCATGTGGGATGGTGGTATGAGGGCTTGGAAGGTGCCAGAGGAACGTGCTAGTCTTCCAAAACCACAAACCGCAGCATGGAAAGCTTTAAGAGACCCAAGACCTTGTCTTCCCCAATGCTTTCCTGTTACATGACCTTTCTCTGGGGCAGCAGAGGCAGGGGCAGACTTCTGGTTATCTCTCCAGCAGCCCTTCTCTGTTACTCTGCCTCTCCTGGACCAGCTATCTGATCTTTCTTCCTAAAATGCAGAGCCATCCACAAGATCTTTAGGTTCTGTCTGTCTGTCTGTTTTTCTTTTCTTTAAAAAAAAAAACACCTTTTAAAGATTTATTTATTTATTATATGTAAGTACACTGTAGCTATCTCCAGACACACCAGAAGAGGACATCAGATCTTGTTACCGATGGCTGTGAGCCACCATATGGTTGCTGGGATTTGAACTCAGGACCTTCAGAAGAGCAGTCGGTGGACTTAACCACTAAGCCATCTCTCTAGCCCTGTCCAGGCCATATTAAGAAAATGGGCACTTCAGTTTGTGACAGGCAGAGCTTTCCCTGTGTGGTAGTTACTCTTTGTTTCACACTCCTCCACCTCAAAGCTTGGTGAGACAAAGCAACAGCAAGCATTTCTCTCATGGCTCTGCTTGGGTGACTTGGCTCAGTTGTCCTCACTCAGGGCCTACCGTAACGTTTCTGGATGTAGCTGTGGTTGGGCTCTGCTGGAAGGTCTCCTCTCTCCAAAGTGTGAGTGGAAACTTGTCCCACAGGGCCTCAGCTTGGATGGTTGGGAACACCTACATAGGGCTTCTTTTTGAAGTCTGGGCTTTGTCACAGCATGGTGCCTGGGGCTCTAAGGTAGCTGTCCTAGGGAAGAGACCAGATATTGTTCCACAAGCATCATTTTCCACCTGTTCATTTTGCTAGATGTGGCTCAGTTAAGTTTATATCGACTCAGTTCAGTTATATACAATGATGCACTGGAATGTAACAGCTATCTGTGGAGACACTTTAAAACTACCATAAAAGTTTCCCTATTAAGTATTCTGCTGGTTTAAAAACAAACAGACAGGGCCCTCATCTGTGAAAATGAGAATAATAATGGCACTTGTCCCTCAGGAATGTTGTAAGGACGTTACACAAGAAGGGATTTAGAATACTATGCATGAATGTGAACAATTATTTTAATCTCTCTCTCATATATAGACATGCATGTGCAAGTCCCTGCTCGTCAATATAAGGTGCCTCATTCATGCTCCTCCTCATTGTTTGACGCGCCCCACCCCCAGTACCAATATGTGGAGTCACTGAATATGAAGCTTGCTGATCCAGCTAGCCTAGTTAGCCAGCAAACACAGACATCCTTCTATCTCTGTCTCCCCAGTGATAGGATTACAGGCATGTCTTAGTCACTGTTCTATTGCTGAAGAGACACCATGACCAAGGCAACACTTAAAAGAAAGCATTTAGTTGGGGGCTTGCTTACAGTTTCAAAGGTTTGATCCATGATCATCATGGCAGAGAGCATGGTAGCAAGTGTGACACTGGAACAGTAGCTGAGAACTACATCCCAATCTGCAGGCCAAGAGAGCAAGGCTGGGCATGGACTTTTGAAACCTCAAAGCCCCCCCCCAGTGACATCCTTCTTCCAACAAGGCCACGCCTTCTAATCCTTCTAATCCTTTCAAACAGTTCCAATCCCTGGTGACAAAATACTCAAATATATGAACCCATGAGGCATTTCTATTCAAAACACTACAAACCACATTCCTTTAATATATATAGATATGTGTGTATGTATACATGTTATATCATATACATAACATATATATCATATGCATAAAATGCACACACAGACATATATGTGTTTATATATATTTATCATATACATATATATATTGGTACAGAGGGTCAAACTCAAGTTCTACTAAAGGAAGGTACAACACCATCATCTTCTTTAGTTTCCCAGTGCAGGACACCAAGTATGACAATAATCAGTGAATGTGTTCGGCAGATAACAAGATGGTATGCGATTCCTTGATAATCTGAAGTATCTGCTGCCTTGTTAATCTTGCTGCCAAGAAAGGAGAAGACAGAGTGCACATGTTTCTTCCATGATGTTCTTTCCTCCTTGTAGGTGGTCATAATGTATCTTCTCCATTGCTGAACCCGTTAACTCAGCAGATAATCCCATGATAACCTGTACCTTACAACTCCCCAGATGTGTTCAGGTATGACCATGAGTCTTGTGAGTCCTTGACAAAACTTGAATGGTCTCAAAGGCATGGATATCTTGCTCCACTAAGTTTTTCTTAGAGTAATAGTAAACACTAATTGATCACTTACTAAATACCAGGCCATGTGCCAGGCTTTGTATACATTTTTCTTGCTTTGTTCAGAGTCGCTGAAGGATCCTGAACCAGTGAGGACAGAAGTGAAGCTCCAGCAAACCCACCCATGGGCCTGAGTTCCAGCCTCAGCTCTACCATAAATCCCCCTAGGGTCTGGGCCGTGTGGTGCAGTTTCCTTAAAGGGCTCAGCTCCCTCTTCACGAAAGCAATTGGGATAAACGAGAATGGAGGAATTACAAGCTCTCTCTGTTCCAATGCTCTAAATTTTTAAAGTAATATTTTAATTTCTTTTTTAACATTCTTACGCCTGTATACAATATTATATTATATCTTTATTATGTGCACCCCAACCCCACAATCCCATTTCTCCTATTCTCCCTTGATCCCCCCAACCCCACACCCCAATGTCCTCTTCTTCATTTATAGCCATTGATTCAAATTAGTGCTCCTACATGCCTGTGGTATATGTGACCTATCAGTGTCTCAACTCCTCTAAAACAGGCAGTGCTCTACAGCCATCACCTGCAGACAAGGGTAGGGTTCCACAAGTCCCTCCCCCATTCATGTTGAAATGCTGACCAACTTGATCTAGTGCAGGTCTTGTGCAGGGGACCCCAGCTGCTGTGAGTTCACGAGTGTGACAGCCATGTCCTATCTAGAGGACAGCATTTCATAGCACTGCCTCCATCCTCTAGCTCTTAGACTCTTTTGGTCCCTTCTGTGGTGCTCCCTGAGCCCAGGATGAGGAGCATGTTGAGAGAGATGCCCCATTTAGGGATGGCCACTCAACGGTCACTTATTCTTATCACTTTGACCAGGTATGAGTATCTGCATTACCCACTGTCCATTGGGCACAGGACCGAGCATCTCTAACTGAGGCTGCTGATACGCCCCATGCTGTCATGGTTCCAAACACCGTATAGGACCCACCACAGCTTAGCAGAGCTGTCCCCAGCCCAGGGGGGGATATGGTTCCTATGCAGCCCAGGTGCATGCCATCTGACAATAAGAACTTTGCCTGCTCTACACACTACAAAGCACCGGGACAGCCTGGTTTCATCAGTACTCCTTGCCCAGTCCACAGAGGAAATCTCTGCCAGACCCAGGCCAGAGTGGAGATGGTGAGAGACGCCCACTCGTTCCTGTTTCCGAAACCCATTGGCTCCTGTCTGGAATGAAAATCACCAATGGTAAAGGCTGCTAAGWGTCTGCCCTCTGGGTGGCTTGCAAGGTCACTCTGGGACAGAGAGGAGGCCCTGACTGGAGTTAGATTTGAGAACTGAACTCACCAGGGAGGAGCTGGTGCCAAACCCGAGGCTTTGGGAACCACGGCCTCTCACCTCTGGGAGAGACAGCAAAAGTCCAGCCAAAGATCTCCGCAGAAACAAAACTATCTAAGGGCTTCCTCTGGGTCTTGGAGACATCTTCAAAGTAAAGTAAGCCTTAATCAAAAAGAGAGAGAGGCGAGCACAGAAAGRACTGGAATTGGAGACTTGCTTTCTCTGAGCTGTGCCTCCAAGCATGTCCTCAAGAAGCTGTGCTATACCYAGAAGCAGAAGCTAAAACAATGCCTTTTGGTTCACCATAGAGAGCACATAGTAAATTCATCCTGGAGACTGGCTGTTCAGAGGTCTCATAGACAGTGATGAATGCTGGTATATGAATCTGAAATCCATGGTGAAATCGTGGCCCCACTGTGCAATAGTATTGGAGCTTGTGCTAAATTACCCCTTTGTAACAGGGATCTTTTGGCATCTTTATAAAAGATGACAAGTACTCTTTTATTCCTCTTTTGAGAGAYGCCAAAGCTAGGGGTGGTGATGCACAGCCAGAATCCCAGCACTTGGGAGGCTAAGACAGGTTGGTTGCTGAGAGATGGGGGYCAGCMTGGGCTACACYGTAAGACCTCATCTGAAAACCTTAATAGAGAAGATCATAAGGAGACCCCACAGAGCTCCTSTCACTGTGCTGCACCATGGGAGGACAGTGAAAAGGAGSCATCTGAGGTGACGCCATTTAACATTCCCAAACTATGGAGACCTTCTCTGTTGTGCTGTTTCCTCTCTGTTCTTCTGCAAGCACACTGGTAAACTGCCGCCATCTTTCCTGTTCTTTGTGCCTCAGCTCCGTGAGTCCTAAATGATTCATCAGGGTATTGAATGCTATTGAAACACAAACCCACACTGCTCGGTGCTTCTCTGGTTTCTTTGCACCACCCCACACTGAGTGATCAGCTACAGAGGAGAAAACGTTGGTCTAGTTGCAAGGCATAAAGTTTCCTTCTCTGCCCTTAACACTAGCTATAAACAATTTAATGGGATGAGCTGTGTATGTTATATTTTCCACTGTGCCCTGGAAGTGCTTCCTAAGCTCAGGTAACACGACATAGTATCTTCTCAATACTATTTCCTCTTATGCCTTGCCATGACCCCAAGTCTCAACAGTACACATCTCAAATCCCATTTCCTCTAGAATTTCGGTCAGAGTGTGCACATTTTAGCATGTTTGGCAAGAGAATTGTCACACACTCATGCTTCCGGGCAAACACACCCTCTTGTATAGAAGTTTACATGCACATGATGAATCACATGATTAAAAACATTGAAAGCTCAGTGCTTTCCTAGAGTCCCAAGAAGAAAACTCTCCGCTAGGCAAGGATATTCAGAGAAACTGAATGATGATCATGACCCAACACTCTGAAGGGGGATGTAGCAGAGGAACTAGAGTCAGCAGTAGCCTGGTAGGCATGGTGCCTACCATCATGACCTGAGCCAAGGGATAAGATCCAGCAACGAGAAGAATGGCAAACTCAACATGGCAAATGATTCTGTTATACAGAAGGTTGTGTAAAATGCCGAGTGAGAGGTGGGCTGAGCCTAAACACGGGACTGGAAAACTGGTGAGGGATGGGCTCAAAGCAAGTGTCATGGTCATTGCTACTATAATGGCCACCACCTCTGCGTGGCCTATGGCTTTGGATAGATGGTCTCTCCTGAGAAGCCATGGTTGTTTGCAAAGAGAGCCTAGAGGCTTCTGCTAAGGTTAAGGCTTATGTGGGATGTCACT
>BDUI01001558.1:66270-77387 GCA_002335545.1 Apodemus speciosus | reverse complement strand
AATTTACATGTAGTCATCTTTGGGTTATTGGTTGGTTGTTTTTGGATCACTTCAAGATCTTCCTGCCCACACAAGTAGAAGCAATCATCTTTGAACCTCCCTTAAATTACTATAAACTCTCTTGTTTCCAAACATCCTCAGAAGTTACCTAACCAAGCCATGAGCTTTGAGTCTTCGGGAATTCTCAAGGCAGCTCTCTAAACTTAAGCCCCACGGCCCATGCTCTTCAAGAAGGCCAATGGAAGATTTGCCACAATCAGCCATGAAGAAAGAAATTAAAAATTTACACCAATGTCCTTGGCATCCGACTTCAGAAGATTTATACAGCCCCATTTTCATAGTGTTCGTTCGGCATATTATTAAATATTTTGGTGTGCAGAGTTCCTTACTCTTAAAGAATGAAGGAAGAGGGTGGGGCTTCTTCCAGTTGAAGACAACCTGGATCAGCAAATGTCCAGTGACTTAGACTCACCAGAGACATAGACTTTGAGTTTTGAACTGGTGAGCTTTCTGAGCACATTAGTAGCTCAAGCGGTGGGGTACTTGATAGATTTGGGTTGGGGTATGTAGGCAATTATGTCATCTTCAAAATTAGGGTTTTCCCCCTCCTTTTCAATCTTTACTCTTTTTCATAATGCCTAAAACTTTTGGTACTATGTTGGAAAGGAAACACAGGCGGGTGTCTTTGTCTGTACTCTAGTCTCAGGGAGAAAGCACCATTTCYAAATGCAAAGTGAGCTGTAGACTTTTGTAGGCATTCTTTATCAAATAATTCTCCTCTATTCCTGACTTACTGAGAGGTTTTCGTTGAACATTCCAATGAACGATTGTTAACTTCTGGCAAATTATTTTGTGAATCATTTAATAAGGTCATATGATTTTTATAGTTAGCCAACATTGCATACTTGGAGTGAATATTCTGAATGTGTTCATTCTCTTTCCACATTCAATTTGCTACTATTTATTGAAGACTTTTAATTAAAATCTATATGATTAAAACATTCCTATTTGTCCAACATACCTGTAACCTTATAGTTCAAGGACTTTTCTCATATACAACACATAGCTGGAATCACATTTTTAAAGCATTTTATTAACCTTTGCCATCTTATAGGTGAAAGCAGATTTCATGCCTTCCAGTTTTACATATTAGTGTATTGATTCCTTCAAATCAAATCGTCAAATGCAATCATTTCACAAGGAAAGTTGAGATTCAGAGAACTAAAATCACTTTCAAGGTTAACATAAGAGGAAGTAGTGGACTTATAACCTAGACTGGCTCCAGAGTCCTTGCTTACATCTCATCACTTGGCCAGCCCAAGACAGCCAGCAAGCAGGGTTGAGTTTGGCACATGCTGCACAGATAGGTCTATCTGCTTCCTGAGCTCCACCCCCACTTGAGAGAAGAATGAAGGTCCATTCTCCAGGCCTGACAGTGCCTACAGCCATGGATTTCAGGATGACTACCTGGTATTAGTGGTAAGTTTGAGCAGGAGTAGTATCTATGCCCTTCTCCCTGTCCCAGAGGGCCTGAACATCTGGCCTAAAATCACCAACAGGCCAAGTCATTGAGGTTGAGTCTCTGGCCAAATAAAAAAAGAGGGACTAGACTTCTTCTCGGGCAAACAGAGCAGCAGAGTCCAGCTCAAGGGAGGCCTACCAAAATAAACACTGGCCCCTCGCCTTGCTGCCTCGCTGTGGATTTCTCCAGGAAAGAGGAGGGAGGGGCTCACACAGGAATCAGGGCAAGGCCTTGGGGCTGATCCAAAGCAGACACACAGACCCAACCAGGCACCTCATGAGGTTATAGCTCTAAGCTATCCTGGATTTGGCAGGCATTACCTAAATGTTTCAAGAGGACCCAAAATTAACCTTCCTCCCTTGAAATGAAGCAGCTCTTAAAATGACGCAGAGGAGAGGCTCGGAGGTCTGCATACAATTCATGACTCTCCTCTGCTGAAAGCACGCCCRTGCCGCCCACGCGCACTTCACTCCAATGTTTATCTCTCCCCAAATTCGTACTCTGGAAGCACATCTGCAGAAGATACTGGAGCTGCAGCCTTCTGAAGATGATTAGGAGCACAAGGGCAAAGGCCCGGTGAATACAATTAAAACAAGAAACCGGAGGCCTTCTTCCTAGTTGAGGGCTTTGTCCTTTAACCAGGAGTCGAGGGGGAATCTCACTGGATACCAAGTACCCTGGCACTTCTAGACCTGATGCCACTAGAAATGGGAGAAATGTGTTTCTGTTGTCTACTGGCTAAAAATCTAGGTCATTTGTTATAACAACAAAACCAAAGGAAATGCTACCCTATCCTTCCAACTTCATGCACAGCATTTGCATAGGCCTGGGCAACCAAACTGGTGAAAGAAAGGAGGTCAGAATGATCTGGAAAGTGATKTCTGTCCTTAGAGGGTAGGAGCAGRACCTGAAGGTACCCATGAGGAAACTCAGCCAGACACTCAGTCTGCTCACAGCATAGAAATCTGTCAACCACATCACACGCAAAATTCATATAGCAGCATCAGACCCTTGMGAMCATTTTGCTGAGCACGGCTCACACAKYAAGCAAGCTGATAGGAAGGGTAAGACACATTTGCAATGTCATCCAGCAAGAGGGGAAGCAGGGCCCAGATGTGAGCTCTGGTTTCAATCTGGACCTCTTGGCTGCAGACAGGGTTCTGGTCTCCTCATCCTTCCATCCTCAATCATGAAAACAGATGCAGAGCTGGGAAGGACACGAGATTCCTCCGCTAGAAAAGACTCAATCACTTCCGTGATGTTAATCAATAAGCCCCTGGGTGAATTTGAGTTTTCTTAGACATGTCTTGCCTTCCTGATCTCAATTTTACAAACACAGTGTGTTTAAGGATGACGACTAGACGCATCAGGTGTCATGGCTGTGAGCAAAGGCCTCCCCTGCCACCAGAAAAACCATCTCTAGGTTTGGGTTTGTTTGTACACAACAAGTTCATTGTTCAGGACGGCATCCCATATGAATGTGTCTAAGGCCACTGAGGCCATTGAGAGTGAATAAAGCCTTCAACAATGGATTGATACATGTCACTATAACATGTCTCAGCCCTGAAGGAACCAGCCTAACAGAAACATGTCCAYGCTCCTGTCTTTAAGTGCTGCTCATATGTGCTCCTGAGAATACACATGTTTCTCCTTCTGTCCCACATTACCTCAAGATGTCCTGGCTCTGCACCCAGCCCAGCCTGGAGAGCAGGAGACGGTCTCCCTACCTTGCTGGTCTTTGGGCATGACTCACACTGTTATCTGTAGTGTTTTAGCCCAACGCGTCTTGTAGGTGAGGAGGTGTCTTTAGGGGAATGCTAGACCTCTAGAAGACTGACCCATCCACGCTCCAGGCTGTGGGCATATGGTTTTGTGAGAACGGTGTTCCAGGTAATAGACGGAGACTGTTTTTGAATCCTTCAGCGACCTACTCTGTGACCCTAGGCCCATGTGTCTTCATCTAGGAAAGGGGAGTTAATGAAACTATTTCTATGCTTCCTCCCAGTTCAAAGTTCTGCAAGGCTTAGTTTCTAGCAATAAACTCAGAGGATTTATTAGCAGGGTGCTGGCACAGGAACAGACAGCACTGCAGCATCTCAGTGTTAACAATAGCTCATTTGAAAGAGTTTACAGTGTGTCATGTACTATTTTTAGCATTCTACATGCAAGGCCTCACTTAATACAACAGCCCTAAGACAAGGGGTCTTATGATCTCTGATTTACACATAAATAAACTATRGTCAGAGAAGYTGTTGACCTGACCCAAATCACATGACTGTCAGCTAATCTATCTCCAGAGCTATAATTTTTAGAAAGACCTGTCCACGTGACTGTATCTCTCCCTAAAGTGGCATATACTGATTTAGGGTCTCACCAAATTTATTCCCCCCTCTTCCTTACAAGTCGTCCAAATTCTTCATGACTTTATGATTTCCTTTGAATGATCTTTTAAAGTCTTTGCTCAAGCACCATCTTGGTTACTTTTCTTTTCCTGGGATAAATCACTATAACCAAGGCAACTTATGCAAGAAAGCATTTAGCTAGGCTTAGTTTCAGAGGGTTAGTGTAGAATCTTCTATAAGCACCACCTGTCAATTAAAAAGTTGTTGGCCAATGAGCTGAGGCAGGAAATGGGAGGTATGACACTGGCAGGAAGAGAGGGGATTCTGGGAAATAATGAGAGTATAAAAGAACGATTGAGGTGAGAACAGGAGAGACAGACCTAGGAGATGAATATAAACTAGCAAGTGGGTGAAGTCAGGGAGACGTAAAGGAGGAAGCGAGCAGGGCTGGAGGAGAGGTAATTAACTAAATCGTACAGTCGCAATAGTTTGGGTTAAATAAGTTACAAGTTATTCAGGGAATGAGCCAAAGCTTATGGCCTATGCATTTAACAATAAATAGTCTCAGAGTTGTCATTCCAGGAACTGGAGCTAGAAAGGAAAAACAGCTTTTAAGTTATTTTACAGTTAAGAGTCCTTGATGGTGGAGCAAAAGAACAGCTGAGAACTCACATCTTGACTCGAGAGGAGGAGGCAGAGGGGGTGGGGAGAGCACACTGGGAATTGTAGAAAGCCTTTGGAAACCTCTTTTTTGAAATCTCGAAGTCCATTCCTAAGGACAAACCTTCTCCACCAGGGTCACACTGTCAAATCTTTCCCAAACAGTCCCACTAACTGGAGATGAAGTATTCAAATCCATGAGCMTAAARGGGCCATCCTCATTCAAATCACCAAAAGCACCAACTTATTAGGTATTAAAAAATATATCAATTGCCAGAAGATATGGATAGTTGTATTTCAAATACCTATGAAAGYTAAAAGGTGAGCAGGTAAAATTCACAGTGAGCAGAAGGGGGAGTCTTAATAAGCAAGATAGCTGCTAGAGAACTGAAATCTGAACCCCAATAATCTCTTCTTCATTTAGTTAGCTCTTTGACACATGTCTATACTGCACGTGTGTTACCATCTCCCCCTYTTATCATCCATTCACCCCAGCCTCCTCCCTACTGGCCCCTTTGCCAGATTCATGACTTCTGRTTTTGATCTGTATCCCATTTGCTYTGACCAGACCATCTATGTTTCCATTGGATTGGAATTCTCCATTGGAACCTGGTAATGTCATAAGTAGGCRCTCCGTGACGGCAATGACTTCCCCTTTTCTGGAACCTGTTGGTATGAAATAGATTCCTTGGTGACAAGTAGGACGTCTCGAGCCCCACTCCACCAGCTGATGATGGGTCTGTTCTTGTGCAGACCCCATGGAGTCACCTGCAATTATTTAGAGTTGAAGATTGCAGTGGTTGAGCATTGCCTGAAGCTGGTATTTCATGGTCCCTCTCCCAGTCTTCTAGCTCTTGTATTCTTCCCATYCCCCTCCCCTCTTCTGCAATGTTCCCTTGGCCTTAAAGGGGGATAATATAAGAGTCTTGTTTATGATTAAGCATTTGTAGCAGTTTATACATTCATGAGTTTCTGCATTCACCCCAGTTCACTGGTAACAAAGGCTTCTCTAAGAGGGCTGAGTCCCATATTTTTGATGCTGCTACTGCTGCTGCTGCTGCTGATAATGATGATGATGATAATGATGATGATGATGATGATGATGATGATGATGATGATGATGATTGATTGATTGATTGATTGATTGATTGATTGATTGATGAGGTTGACGGTTCCTTGGAAGGTGCTGTTCAGTTCCAGAATGCTAAATAAAGACTGTGTGGATGAATCATTCAACATGGAGAATGGGGGCAAGTCAGATGGGGAGACATAGGACATGCAGAACAGGATCCTCAGGGTTTCCTATTTCTCCTAGGTTGCCCATGAATGTGAGAATCCCACTGGAGAAGATACCAAGAGCCCGAAAACAGCAACTGAGATGTATTCATGAGGTTTATTTAAACTGAGACCAGGCAGCTAAGATTCTTCAACAAATAAATTATTCATTGAATGYTAGCTTTGTGCAAGGCAATCTGGAGATGGAGAGTCCATGCTCTTTTGTTTAAATTCACCATACAGAGCTGAAAGGACCAAAGTCTAGACATATTTGAAGTCTGCCCCCGCAGCCCCTGTAACAGCTACATTTGCATGTGACTTCTCCTGGCATAGACCATATCCTGTCTGAACTCTTGGGGAACAGAAGAGAAAGGCAATAGTTTAAGGGAGGAGAGTATCAGTCTCAACCACGGATCTCAAGTGAGATATTATCATTCCAATGTGCCCCTGGGTCCAGCTGACATTATCCAGTGCTGGATCAAACCCCAAACTAGCTGTGACTCTGGGATAATGTTTTTGGTTTGCTCTATGAGGGTGACTGAAAAACCCGTGTGCACGGAGGAAGCAGTTCCTTTGTAACCAGATGGTGCCCTTTGATTTCCAAAGAGAAATGCATGGACTTTTCCACTTAAGCAGAAAATAGAGAGCTAAGAGTGGTGCATCATGGGGAATGGAAGCCTATGAACAGAAAGGGTAGCAGGACAGACTTTAACAGGCAGCCCTAGCTGTGTGTCTTGGAAATGGCTTAACTGTAGCGAGCCTGGCTTCTACCATCTGTCGAAGGCAGGTGACTATATTTCCATCCTGGCATTTCTTAAAAGCTTTATATATGATATGCTTAGCTCAGTGCCCAGCACACAATGGCTAGTAGCAACTAGTAACTGCTAAGTGCTATTGTTTCCAAAAGGTATGGGAAGTAAGAATGAGACTTAGGTTCTGGTTTGGTGAGCTGTAAACATCCAGAATAAACTAAGAAAAATTTAAATTTGTTTAACATTCTGAGAATGTATTAAGAATCTGAGTAGGTTAGACTCTGGGGGTGGGAGGAAACTATAAATAGCATACTTGACCCACCTTGTATAGCAAGAGAGAAACATCATGTAAATAAGAGTAGGTCATCTAGAGGAAAGTGTTGTGTGGGCCTAAGTTTGTGTACTTTACAGCTTGGTGTGAGTCATCATGGAAATGCTCTGCCAGGTTCTGCCTAAAGCATGTGACCAAGARTGACKCCTAACTAGTATTTTATGGGATGTTAGGCAGAACAGATGGGTATTAGATAATTCTTGAATGCTTGTTTATGACTCATTCAGGCACACACATACACACACACATACACGTGCATACACACACACTCACTCACACACACACACCCTCACACATACACACACACTCACACTCACACTCACACATACACATGTGGAATGGGATATAGAGTACATTTTACTTATATAACTGTGAGATATACACATTCACCCCGACTTGCACACACACACACACACACNTTATATATGATATGCTTAGCTCAGTGCCCAGCACACAATGGCTAGTAGCAACTAGTAACTGCTAAGTGCTATTGTTTCCAAAAGGTATGGGAAGTAAGAATGAGACTTAGGTTCTGGTTTGGTGAGCTGTAAACATCCAGAATAAACTAAGAAAAATTTAAATTTGTTTAACATTCTGAGAATGTATTAAGAATCTGAGTAGGTTAGACTCTGGGGGTGGGAGGAAACTATAAATAGCATACTTGACCCACCTTGTATAGCAAGAGAGAAACATCATGTAAATAAGAGTAGGTCATCTAGAGGAAAGTGTTGTGTGGGCCTAAGTTTGTGTACTTTACAGCTTGGTGTGAGTCATCATGGAAATGCTCTGCCAGGTTCTGCCTAAAGCATGTGACCAAGARTGACKCCTAACTAGTATTTTATGGGATGTTAGGCAGAACAGATGGGTATTAGATAATTCTTGAATGCTTGTTTATGACTCATTCAGGCACACACATACACACACACATACACGTGCATACACACACACTCACTCACACACACACACCCTCACACATACACACACACTCACACTCACACTCACACATACACATGTGGAATGGGATATAGAGTACATTTTACTTATATAACTGTGAGATATACACATTCACCCCGACTTGCACACACACACACACACACACACACACACACACACACACTTCGGTTATCCTCATTCCCACATTGCAATCAGTGCTTACACTGGGATCCACTGACCACCCTTCCTGTATGTGCTTTCGTGTCCCTGCACAGCTCAGCTGCCTTCGCTGTCTATCTGTGCTCATAGCATTCCGTCTTGTCATCCATCCACTCTCTGTTCTGTAAACAAAGGTGCTGTTTCTGAAGTCCTAACTGACCATGAAACTCGCTTATTTATCTATCACTTACCCTGGCAAACATGGCAAACAAAAAGAGCATGGGGGTCCCCATGACCCCAGTCCTTCCAACATCCCAACTTTCAGCCATTTTTATCTGTTTATTAACTGGATATCAGCTAGATGCCTAGTGTATAAGCCTTTGGGCCTGGCTTATGCTTTCCAATGCAAATGGAAATAACCCTCATATCCATTGATGAGTCAACAGACCTGGGAAATGTGGTTCTTTAAGTTACCAGACATCTCCAGGCTGTGGGGTTTTTGCTCATCTCACATTTTGCCAGTGACAGACCTTGTCTCAAACAAAACATGGGAGTCACCTGAGGACTGACAGCTGAGATTGTCTTCTGACTTTCATTCATGCCTGCCATACACATGCATGCCCCAAGTTAGATACACACACACACACACACACACACACACACACACACACACACAAGCGCTCAAATAAAGCTTGTTCCCACTCACTGGTTTACAAAAAAAAAGTTTGTTTTATAGTTTAAAGGGGGTCACTGGAGACTGGAAAGGCCTGAGTTACGAATAGGGGCAGAGAGTACACATGTAGACGCTGTAGATGAAACGGGCCCTTATGTTTCCTTTGTGACTTGCTGAAAATGATGCATTCAGCTTCATGAGGCCTGCATGATTTTTACTCGCATATGGTCGCGGATGTCCTAACTGTTCTTTCCTTTCCCCATGACTCATCAAGCTTTGATGTCACAAAGTTTTCCAGTTAAGAGATACAGATTCAATACGAATTGAGGGGTTCTTCTCTGCCCACCATAGTCTCGACTTGGCCTATCAGAAATGAGACAAACAATCAATAGGGAAATGGAGCCAAGATAAGAGTCTCATGTCTCCCTGAACCCACGCCTGTTGTGTGAAAAAAACACTCCCAGGCTCCTTGAAGCTGCCCTCTGGAAAGCTCTTTCCATGCATAAATTTTTATGATGCATTAATTTTCCTTGTAAGGTAGGATATGGGAAAGAATTTAGAAGTACATTTGAGCCGATTGTTATGTCTCTGAAATTAATGTCCTTATACCTAATTACAGAACTAAACTGGACTATTAGAGCCCATAATTAAAGAATATATGTAACAATGAAATTATAGTGGGTAGTGATTYGAGAAAAGTCCTAATTATACTCTGTGAACCTGAAGTCCCTGGCACACCCTCACATCGCTATTTTCATTGCAGAAATGGCTCCCATGAGCTCATCTCTGAGGTTTACAAGTGTACTCATTTCACAGGACAGAGAGGCYCTGAGATCAGGCCCACTGAAAACTTACATAAACCAGTCAGCACAGCACACTTTTATAAGAAAAAGCCATACACTGGTGGAAGGGATCTAGGGCTAGGGGGGTGTCTCAGTGGGTAAAGTTCTTGCTGAGCAAAAGTGAGAACCTGAGCTTGAATCCTCCAGAACCCACCAAGATGCCAGCAGCATAGCCCCTTTTGTCCTTGAGCTTTTGCTGCAAGATTGAAGACAAAGAGGGGGAATTCCCAGAACTTGGAGCCAGCTAGTCCTGGGTATAGCATGAGAAACAGGACAAGAGACCTTGTCTCAAGAGGACAGAGTACAAAGGTTGACAACTAAGGTTGTTATCTGGTCATGGCTTACATTCTGTGTACTGTGTAATCACATACACACAAGCAAATAAGGAAAAAGTAAAAGCTAAAAGCAGTTCATCTCTCATTATAATAACAGACTGGCTGGAGACTAGTCTAAATTATTTAGAAACATCACTGAAATGTTGATCTGATTAATAAACCAAAGAGTATATACAGATCATGTGTATCTATTTAGCATATAAATGACATACATGCATAGTGTGTGTGTGTGTTTGTGTGTGTGTGTGTGTTTGTGTGTGTGTGTGTATGTGTGCGTGTAGCTCCCAGAGGAATGTGAAGAAAGACAAATCCTATGGTTTAGATATGAAATGTTCGCCCTTGGGCTTATATGTTTGAACACTTGGACACCAACTGGTTACGTTGTTTGGGGAGGGCATAGAACCTCTGAGAGATAGGGGCTAGCCTCAGAAGTGGGTCTGAGAAAGTGGGCCTTGAGGTTTCTAGACTGGCCCCTACTTCCTGCTCCAGTTCTGCCACCAGCTCAGCAGGGATGGAATCAAGCAGCTGCCACTACAGGGCCACCCGCCAATATACCTTCCTTACCACTGAAGGCCTGGATTCCCTTACGCCCTGATTAAAATAAACCTCACCTCACTTAACGTGCTTTTGGGCAAGTATTTGGTCATCACAAGAAGCTTAGTAAGCAATATAATAAGTATGATGTGAACCCAGCTACTATCTCATGAGCAATGCTATAAACAATTCAGAAAGATAGAGAGTAATCAGTCATAAAAGCAAAAACACAAGGATTAGGAGTGTCTGAGGTAGGGTTTTGTTGTTGTTGTTGTTGTTGTTGTTGTTGTTGTTGTTTTTGTTTTTGTCAACTTGACACAAGTTAGAGTCCTCTGAAAAGAGGAACCTCGGCTGAGAAAATGCCTCCATCAGACTGTCTGTAGGCAAGTCTGTGGGGCATTTTCTGATTTAATGATGGAAATGGGACCCAGTGCACTGTGGATGGTGCCATTTCTGAGCCTGTGGTCCTGGTATAAGAAAGCAGGTTGAACAAGCCATGGAGAAAAAGCCAGTAAGCAGCATCCCTTTCTGGCCTTCTGTTCTTGACTCTGGGATCCTGCCTTCAGTTCCTGCTTTGCCTTCCTTTGATGATGGGCTGCCTTAGTCAGGGTTTCTATTCCTGGACAAAACATCATGGCCAAGAAGCAAGTTGGGGAGGAAAGGGTTTATTCAGCTTATATTTCCACATTGCTGTTCATCCCCAAAGGAAGTCAGGACTGGAACTCAAGCAGGTCAGGAAGCAGGAGCTGATGCAGAGGC
>BDUI01001557.1:61024-77355 GCA_002335545.1 Apodemus speciosus | reverse complement strand
AGAACTGGATAGCTGTCCCAGTCCCTGGGATAGTTTGAACATATATGTCTAAGAACTTCCATTGCAATCTTGTTTCCTAAATCCTATTGTGTTTTGGGAGAGGGCGAACTGATAGAAGATTTCATTCCCTTGTTTGCTCTCACCCTCTTATACATAGGTGAGGTCACCCTCTTCACTCACCTCTTCTGATATTGTCATTTTCTCTCCCTTCCCCAATTCTGCCACCATCAGACTCTGTGACTCTGGGTATTCTGATAACAACAGAGTTTTCTTCTGAGGACCTGTATTCCCATGGCAGTAGTTTCTCTAGGCCTAAATGTTGGAGAAAGACATAGAGAATTAGTTGGAAGTGGCTAAAGARAAGACTAGGGTCATGGGGGTTTCTCCCCTAATGGGGTAATTTCTCTTTGTTTTGTCTTCGTTTGGTTCAGCCCTGGCTGATGGGTATTCAGTATTTAGGAATGCTCACAGTAGTCTGGGACTCTCTTTTTGCAGACCTTGASTATTTTCTCCCCCTCCAACCCCCAGGGAACATGGGATTCTCCTGAGGAAAATGAATTATCTATTTGGCTAATTAGCTAAGACAAAAAATATCCCCAAGAGGACCATCTCCTCTGAGAATGCTGGAATGCATGCTGATTTTTGCAGAGTCTATCTMTGCTCATTTTCTGTCCTGCTCTTCCTACAACACATGCCTCACAAGGAAGGTACAACTGTCAAGTAGGCAAAACCCCTTTCCATTTTTTAAAAGACTTTCTCCTTCCTTCCTGGCTCTTCCTCCTGCCATCYACTTTGCACCTCACATCTTCCAACTCAACCAGTTGCCCAACTCTGCAGGTTAGTGTGCCACGCAGCAACCCTGTGTTAGAATGACCTCTCCTTTGTATTCTCTACCACATGGTTTGCGGCCAGTGTGTATACTAGYACCTAGATGAAATGTTGAAATCTTCACTTGGCTTTTCGTTTTTCCCTGTTATAGTCACCTCTCACCTTTTCTGACATAATCATACATTTTTGTTTGCATAATTCAACTTGTCCCCACTTCATTTACTTTATTTCTGCAAGAACGACTTTACCTTTTGCCTCAGAGACAAGCTGTTAATAAATCCAATCAAAGAAAACATCGCATTCCTTTTTTTTAAACATCTCATTCTTGAGACATCCTGGAGAATAGAGGGTATCTCACTGTGAGACAGAGATATGTTTCTATAAAGAGACATTTCTCTGTGAAAGATACTAGAGAATGTCAAGAATGTCATATGGCTTTCTTTTGGAAAAGAGATGTTTCACACCAGAAGAGAGGGAGGAATGGAGGAAGGGGAAAAGTGAGGGAAGGAGGAAGAGAGAGACAGAGAGAGTGGGGGAGAGAGAGAAAGAGAGAGAGAATTGTCTGGAGATCTTCAGAGGAATCAGATCTGAAAGAGAGAAAGCAGGTCAGAGAGAAAGCAGGTCATAGAGAGAGACAGACAGAGACAGACAGAAATACAAATATACATAGAGAGACAGAGAGATAGACATAGAGAATGGAAGCACGGAACAATACATCCCYTTCAAAGTCATGGTCCTGGTGAATAATGACCTATTTTTTTCCCAAACAGGCTCTACCCAGTCACACATAATCTAGCTCTGAACATCAGTGGATTCACCCACTGATGGTGTCAATGTTCATATGATCCCAGTATCACAAGATAGTGACCAAACTTGTAGGAAATGAATCCTTTGYGGGGATAYGTTATATTCAGTTAATAGTAAGTATAGCTAGATTTTAAAAAATTGTATACAATGTTGTATTATTTGTGCCCATTATAGCTAGGCAATATTGTAGAAAAATRAAGGTCATTTATTTCCCAYTCTTGAGGCTTCAGAGAGCATCCTTGGTGTCAGTTTAGCTCTTGTGAAGATGTTATGGCRGATGGTACTATAGCTGTAGGAGTGTTGACTTAAGGAAGAACTTATATCATCAGACAAGAAGCCAAAGACATAGAGAGGATTGTGTGAGTCCTTTATATGTGAGGAAGATAGGAACGCCTTTCCCAACYATGAGCTCTGATGACCTCAGGTCCTCCACTYGCCTCACTTCTTGTAGGCTGTTATTTTCTTCCTCCTTTACTTCTCTCTTGCTTTTCCCTTCTCTTCTCCACTCCCTTTCTTCTACTCCATCCCCTTCTCATCTTCTTCTTCTTTTCTATCAACATTGTTGTCATGACAAGCAGCGCCTATTGTCACTGAAACTGTGTTGGGACTAGGAGCCAGTCCCTAGAGAGATTCAGAATGCCTGTCATAGGCAGTGAATGTGCCTTGAGAGCAAAGGGAATCCAACCATGTTAACCTAGGCACCTCCTGTATGGCTTAGAGACACGAAAAGGGGGAGGCGTGGTTAGTTGGATGTTCTGTTAGGTTGGCAAGTTTCACATTCTTCCTTCCTTCCATAGCACCCTGTGCTTGGCTAGCTACACAGCAAACACTTAATAAATACTTGTAGATTAGTTATTTTACACTTGTTTAATGCCTTCCTTTGAAGTGCCTCCAGTTGAGATTGCTTCCACAAATCACATAATGTGAGATAAAATGCCCTATATACCTGTCAGTTTTCTCTGAGACTGTTGTCTAAGTGTTATATGTACTCAGTTCATGGACTGGGCGTGCAGTTGCTGGAAAAATAGAAATCACCCCATTAGTCATGCCTCTGAAAATTTCACATTCTATATTCCCAGGTTCTGGGTGGGTGATATTTAAAGCGTTATGTATTTATTTTGGGGCCATCTATATCATTATATCACTATGACTGTATATTGCTTGTGGACATTTTGTGATCTCAGATCTAAGGAAAATTATGATCCATTTGTTATCACTTCCAAGGAAGCCAAAAAGACTGTACAGTGAGAAACACAGYTTAATTAGCACATTGATGATTTGTATTACCCAGTGTGAAATAGCCACTGGGATGAGAGGAAGGATCCAAAGAAAAGGCAGCTTTTGGGATTTTCAGTTTCTTTTTTTTTTCTTACTCCAAATTCACAACACTATTTCTATGTCTGTAGTCTAAAAACTCCACCAGATACCATCACTGTCTCAGACTTATTGCATTTCACAGGACCATGTCAGGGAACTCAGCAATGCATTGATTCATCTCCCAGAGCAAATATCCTCTGCTTTACTATGCATATAGGCTTACACTTGCTTTGTATAGTGTAGATGCCCTTAGACAGCGCTTAGTTTCTTCACTCTATGTTTGTTGGAAAAGATTCCAATTAAAACCAAACAAATAGAGAGGACTGGAATGTAGCTGTTGTTAGACTGCCCCAGGTTTGGATTCCAACATAGCCTAAAACCAAGTGCAATGCTTAAGCTTGCCTGTTATCTCAGTACTTTTGAGGTAAAGGCAGGGGTGTCTGAAGTTCCCAGTTACCTTTTACAATACAGGGAGTTCAAGGCCAACCCAGGTTACATGAGACATTGTTCCACAAACCAAAATAGATAAATACATAAATAATAAAACATAATCTATCTATCTATCTATCTATCTATCTATCTATCTATCTATCTATCTATCTATCTATCTRTCTRTCTGTCTGTCTGTCATATCTATCTACATACAGAATATTTGTTAAGCTATGTCTTACCTTGAATAATTATTCAACTGACAGGACATCCTGGGATCCTCTGTGAGCATCAAATTCATCTTATTTAGTTACAAAGAAATGAACAGAAATGGGTTTAAGTCACAACAGAGTTTATTTGATCACGTAGCAGAAAGTTCACTCTCCATTARTAGAATTGAAATGCTCACCGGGTTTGATTTCTTTGTTCTTGCCTATGGACATCTGGTGCRCTACCATCCATGTATGATCTGTCTCCTTGTATTCACTAGCAGATGCCAGGCTTGTAAACACTAGGTTCAATACCRGAGAAAAGAAGACAACTTTTCCAGCTGATGCTTGRCTTAGCTTTGAATAGATAAATCAAATCAGGAACACATATCTGTACCAATCAGTATAGCTATATTTTGGCAAGATGACAGTTGTCTGCATCTACAATGGGGATTGGGGAGGAACCTAGCTCATATAAAATGGTTCCCACATTCAAGTTGGATAATGACTTCTCAGAAATTGAAGTTATTGATAGGAGCTAGATACATGGAAAACAGGCAAAACTTCAAAAGAAGTTTACAAGATGATTCCAGGTAACATTGTGTCAGTAACAGAATGGAGAGRAGATATTACTGGATCGGCTGTAGTCCACAGAGCACTGTGAATTACAACTTGGTAAAGATGGTATGTCTTAGAGAGCAGTGTTGTCTTTGGAATACAGTTGAAATGGTAAATACAGTTCAACACCATACTAAAGCTCTTCTACCAGAAGCRGATATTTCTTAATTATACATGGGATAAAAATGTAGAATGTCAGTATCTGAAACAAAGATTTTTGGAAGATCTGGGGTTTGAATGAAAATCCTCTTACATGCTTGGTAAATACTTTACCGTTGAGAAGCATATACCCTAGCCCTCTATTTACCATCTGTCTTGGGACAGATACTCACTCAGTTGCTGAGTCTGGCCTTGAACTCACTTTGTAGTATATGCAGGACCTGCCCTTCTGATCTTCCTCCTAGAATTTTGGACTAATACCACCAGGTCCTGAAAATGATTTAAAAATTTAGAAAATCACCAGGCAAGTGAATAATTTTCTTTTTGCTCTTTATAGAAATTCTCTATAAAGGTTCTTTGTTGAATTATTGTGAATTTAATTCTTAAACATAAAAATATAANCCTAGCTCATATAAAATGGTTCCCACATTCAAGTTGGATAATGACTTCTCAGAAATTGAAGTTATTGATAGGAGCTAGATACATGGAAAACAGGCAAAACTTCAAAAGAAGTTTACAAGATGATTCCAGGTAACATTGTGTCAGTAACAGAATGGAGAGRAGATATTACTGGATCGGCTGTAGTCCACAGAGCACTGTGAATTACAACTTGGTAAAGATGGTATGTCTTAGAGAGCAGTGTTGTCTTTGGAATACAGTTGAAATGGTAAATACAGTTCAACACCATACTAAAGCTCTTCTACCAGAAGCRGATATTTCTTAATTATACATGGGATAAAAATGTAGAATGTCAGTATCTGAAACAAAGATTTTTGGAAGATCTGGGGTTTGAATGAAAATCCTCTTACATGCTTGGTAAATACTTTACCGTTGAGAAGCATATACCCTAGCCCTCTATTTACCATCTGTCTTGGGACAGATACTCACTCAGTTGCTGAGTCTGGCCTTGAACTCACTTTGTAGTATATGCAGGACCTGCCCTTCTGATCTTCCTCCTAGAATTTTGGACTAATACCACCAGGTCCTGAAAATGATTTAAAAATTTAGAAAATCACCAGGCAAGTGAATAATTTTCTTTTTGCTCTTTATAGAAATTCTCTATAAAGGTTCTTTGTTGAATTATTGTGAATTTAATTCTTAAACATAAAAATATAARTCAGGTTAATCAAAGTCTTTCACAGAGGCATCCATTAATGAAGAAAGTTGTCACTGGGATTCATTCATAATTTAAGCTGTGTTCCTAGAAAACCACATTTYTAAGTCCCTCCATAAACTATCACTAGAATTAACCTATCACTACACAACCCCAATAGAGCATAATGAGTTTTCTGCAGGATTTCTTAAATACTTGTAGTCCTGACTGGCTGTCATTCTTTTGTGTGACTGCTTCCCAGGAGTGCTCATGCAGAGACTTCTTCCCACTTGATCCATCTGGCCTCTTGATGTCTTCTTTAACTAGTTTTGGTTTACACAGTGGCTTTCACCACTGCTTTTCCTGGAGAGATACCCAGTTATGATATAGCTCTCGGAAAGTTCTAAATCCATCCACCTACTGACATGTGTTCAATCTTTGTGAAAGTCCACTGTGGCAGTGTGAGCTGGTTGCCTATCATTGCTGGTGTTTCTTCCCTCTACCATCTGCTTCTGTCCTTTGTTCTATTTGTCTCAATGCTGAAAATTCTACAATACTATTACTCTGTACACCAAACTAGAAACGGTCACCAAGCTGCCTAATATGAGATTATTGAAGGAGGTATTTGAGTCTCACAAATATTATAGAAGACAATGGTGCAGATGTTGAAGGGAAAATGATACATACTGCTATCTCAATGAAAAGAAGACCTTTTTTCCTTTCTTAATTGTGGGGAGGTCTACTGGGGTGAATAGAGGTAGTGATATTCATTATATGAGTCATAAACTCTATGGTCTTGAATAAAGCAGCTGTGTGCAAAAGTAGCTGTCTTTGACCACTAGAGCATCTTTTTAACTCTAACAATAGTTGCTAAAATCTTTTAGCATTAACAATTGTGGCTGAAATCTTAGGATTCTGCTTCTCTCTTCCTATCACATAAATCCCAATTGGGACAAATGTAAAAGGTCTAAAAATTGTTATGGTGATAACTGTATTGTCAAATAAACTTTAACYATTCCCTCATTCTCTTAATTTAATGTTGTTAACCAATGGTTCTCAATCTTCTTAATGCTGAGACCTTTTAATACTGTTCCTCAGGTTGTGGTGACCCCAGTCATATAATTATTTTTGTTGCTACTACATAACTGTAAATTGCTACTGTTATAAATGATAATGTAAATATCTGATATGCAGGATATCTGATATGTGACCCCTTAGAAAGGGGCTATGACCCATAACGTCAGAACCACTTTTGTAAACATTAATTTTTGTTTATAACCTAAGTGCCAAGTGCTCTACTAATTTCTTCAGATTCAAATAATAGTGAGGATGAATTAGTCTTTCCAATGTGCATTCTACTGAGTGTCATAGTATGAGTACAAGCTTTACGAGTATCACTGAAAGATGAATATCATCTTTTCTAATCCAAAATGTAAGCATAAATAAGTTCTGGAAGACTTTGTAGCCATCAGCTTTGGGAGTCAGACCCATGCCAGAGCCACTGCTCCTACAGATATTCTTTCTTTTCCTTCCTTCCCTCCTCTGCCCTTTCTTTCTCACCACCACTTTATCTCTGTGTCCATTTTTATGATATATTTTGATCTTATTCACCCACCATTCATGTCTCTCATTTTCCTTGCTTTTCCCTTTGGACCATTTTTCCTTCCATCAACTCATCCTTGTACTCTCATGTCTTTTCAAATGACCCAATGAGTTTAATTAGTTTTTTTTCCTATGCTCATAGGTTGGGAGTTATTTGTTAGTGTATGGGTAACTTACCGCTGGCTACACCACTGAAGACAATAGCTTCTCAAAGAAAAGTGGGGCCTAATGAGGCCTCTCCATCTCATAATGGAATGTTGAAAGACCCCATAATGTGCAGGTCCTATGTAGGCACTACAGTTGCTATGAGTTTATGAGGGCAAAGGTCATGCAATGGGCAGAAGAAAGAGTGCCACAGCACTCCTTCCCCACATCTAACTTTTAAATTACTGTCATATTTCTTAAAAGCTATGAATAACAATACAAGCCTTATGTTTAAGGAGCCAACAACCTCATGAATTGGTTAGTAAGTGGTCAAAGGCACAGGCTTATTTGCTGTAATGTAATCCTAGAATGCTTTAAAGAGGCATTCAAAGGTAATAAAATCCTATTCATTTACTTAGGATAGTTTCCCAGAGGAAGTCTTTGAAATCTGAGTGTGTTTCCTGTCTTAGCCCTGAGCAAAGGATTCAGAACACAGGGTGAGTAAACTGGTTGTGTGTACAAGCTGAAGACCTGAGACTGGTGCTAAAAGAAACTGGGGAGATGGGGGTAGTCCTTCCAAGTGGAAGAGCTTTGGGTGGTGTTTTTACTTTGATAGAAATAGAAGTAGCTAGAAGTAAGATTAAGATAGGCTCATGAACAGTGATCTAGTTCTTGACTCATTGATGCACCTGGGGAGGAGAAAGCTTAGCTTTTACTGACTGTTTTTTCATAGACTTCAACTTTCTCCCCAAAGAAATATATTTCAAGAAATAGCCTCACAGTCATGTTTCTTTCCTGTTACTATTCCAATGATCAATATAGGTGCTACAAAAAGAAGGGGATGCTCTGGGTTTAATGTTTAAGTTGGAATAGGAGAATCAGGAGAGGAGAAAGTGAGTGTTGGGTTACCTATATGAAGACGTGTACTAGTTTGTAAGATAACTAAAAATATATTAAGTTTAAAGAGGAGATTGAAGAGAAATACTCTACATGATTTGTCAATGCTATTCCCAGAAGACATGGGCTATTACATGAAAATTTCAGTTGCAGGAATGGAATGCTTCCCTATAAACTGTTGGTCAGAGAAGCCCCGGAGGCACCCTAAACAACACAGAATATTGCCATTGCTCTTGTTTGTTTGCCATAACCAGATGGTGTTCTGAAGACACCACTCATTTTGAATATGTGTCATTGAGAAATCAATTGCAATTGACCAGGAAAGTCTCTCCCTGCTGTCTAACTTAAATAGTGCTAAATGGTGCTATGCAGGCTGGTAGGAGAGAAATGAAATCAATGGTCTCACCTGATGCTAGACTCTGCATGCTGCAATACTGGCTTGTTTGGCAAAATGTTTCCACTGGTGGAGTAGTGGTATGATGGTTTGGGGGCTAATTGATTTCTGATTGGACATCATGAGCTATTAGTGGGCACCACCACACCCAGCTAGGGCTACTTTTGTTATTCTGCTATAGACATGCTGTTAAACTGCTTTTTAAATATGTATGCCCATAGGTTTGTGTTACTCTAAGTTTTGCCAGTGATTCTTATTTTCATTTGATCAACATGCTGCTCATGATTAACTGTGAATACTTAGCTGTAGATGGATCRTCTTAGTCAATTTTAGCCCATCCAGGGCTCAAAGGCTATCATGAAAGAGGATATGAAAAAGAATATAGGAGTTGGTAGATGAACAGAAGAGTTAGGAAGTCATGACTTATAACATAGTATGGAGATTATATACATCAACTCATAACAGTAGTGGTTGTCTCCACAAGATCAAGACAGTCAAAATTCCACCATGGAATCCATGTACTGATATCTACCATCACAACATTAGAGTTCCTGCAACTATCAACTATATTGCTAAGTTCAGCTCTTATCATGGTGGTGGTGGTGGTGGTGGTGGTGGTGTGTGTGTGTGCTTTGAAACAAATTAAATGTGTATCCAGGATTTTTATTTTTGTTTATTTTTTATCGGATATTTTATTTACATTTCAAATGTTATCCCCCTTCTTGGTTTCCCCTCTGCAAACTCTCTAGAACCCCTGCTTTTATGAGGATGCTCCCCACCCACCAACCTCCCCCACCTCACTGCCCCAGCATTCCCCTATGCTGGGGCATAGAGACTTCATAAGACCAAGGTCCTCCACAAGGGCCTCCCCTCCCATTGATGCCAGATAAGACRATCCTCTGCTACATATGCAGCTGGAGCCATGTGTCACTTCATGTGTACTCTTTGGTTGGTGGTTTAGTCCTTGGGATCTCTGGATGGTCTGGTTGGTTGACATTTTTTTTTTTTTGCCTATGGGGTATCCAGGATTTTTCATCTTGGTTTACCTATGGTGGCATAAGAATACTTTTTAAAACGCTCAGATACTCCAGTCCTCTCTTATTTTCTCTTGAACTTACCTATTGCAGCATTTGCCTTTACTTCTGTAATAAAATAGCCTTTCTAGAGCACCAATAACCACACATTTCCTAATAAATGGGGATTCGTGAATCCTCATTTTACTTTATCTATTTACAGCAATGAATATCTGTACCTTTATTTCTTTTAACTTGGAACATACTGTTTGTTTGGGACTCCAAGGTTAACTTTGTTATCTCTTTTTTTCCCACACCACAGGAGTTTCTTCTCAGCTTCTTCATGACATTTTCTTCATTGTTCTGACCTGTAACCTCAAAACAGATCAGGACTTTATCTCATGGGATGCTCTATACTATATATCACTGCGTGGATGATTGTATCAGCTTTCATGAGCTCCACGGAGCAGACAGCACACATATGTACTGCCATTGCAAATTCTTCTCTGAATGCCAGCTTTGTCTTTTTCATTGTCTATCCAGCTTCTCTGGGAGAAGGAAGACCCTCACTCTGATAAATTCAAGAGTGAAAGGGAAAAAGCTTTTATTTTCTACAAAATCAGATATCATTTTGGCTAAGCTGATTTTTAAAGTCCCAGATCACTGAAAATTCTTGCACTCTTTTTTCCCCTGTATACTGGGACTCTGGAGAGTTACAGTTTTTATTCATACCCAATACAGCTCTTCCCTAGAGTCCTCATCTTGATGGTTAAGGACACAAAGGCTCATCTAATGTGAATCTGAGGCCTGAGTGTCCCAACTTATATGATTATGGTCTCAGTCAATAGCTAACTGACTGTAACTTTTCTATCCTGAAATTAACTAAGAATACTTAAATAAAGCCGTCAGCTTCTACCTAGACAAAACGGAGGTTTAATGCCTCTTATCTGTGATTCATTGATGAGCTTTCAATATGCCTCATACTGAAAACCAAACATGATAGGTTATTTCTTATATTTCCATTTGGATATTGTAATGGCTGCTTTTACATGTCAACTTGCCACAACTTAGAATCATCTGATAAGGGATCCTTAACTGAAGGATTATTTTGGCTGCCTAAGTTGATGTGGGAAGGCCTAGTTCAAACATGGGTGACACCTTTAGGTAGTACCCTAGATAAAAAGGGACACACAGGAAGATCATTACCCTTTGCTAATTTGAACTTTCTACTCCTTACTGAGTTATTGGTGCTTCTGATTCATTTGGAAGTTTCGAGGCTTCCAAAATGGGTTGAGGACTAATTCCTTGCCAGGAACCCTCCAGGTCTTTGTAGCAAGATTAGGGTTGTTGAGGCACCCAAGTTTGTGGACTGGGCAGTCTATGGTGTTAGGTAGCCATTGCTGGACTACTCTGCTGAGGTGCTTAGTCTCTTGGACTAAGTAGCTACTGGGTTCCTGGCCACTCAAGTGTTAGATATCTATYACTGGAATATTTTAACCATATTGTGTAAGTCAGTTTACAAATCTATTTAAGACACACACAGATAAACTCACACACACACACACACACACACACACACACACACACACACACCAATTCCTCTAGAGAAGTGCTGACTAATACCAGTTCTTTATAGATAACTTTTTTCTTTTTTTATTTTATTTTTTTATTGGATATATTCTTTATTTACATTTCATTTCCCTTTTCCTGGTTTCTCCGCGCCCCCAATGTCCCATATGTCTTTTTCCCTCCCCCTACTCCCCTATTGTAAGTGTACACTAAAGGAATTTGAAGAGTTACAGTCATCTTCTCTATTCCAATAAGTGACAAACATACTAAGGGTCCCCATTGCCCCCATTCTATTACAGGAGTCTGTCTCCTTATCATCTACAAAAATGGCCTTCCAACTAATACATCTACTTTTTGCTTGCTTCCTAGCTATGTACATCTCACACCAGCAAMGTCAGGCTCTGTCATTTCTCAAAAAAGAAAAAGAAAAAGAAAAATGTTAAAGCTTTTGCATCTTCTTTAGAATACCATTTGTAAGAATCTACATCCTTGCTGCAGCCTAAAAGACCTTTGCTTGGTCTAGTCTCCATTCTTTATCTCTACCTCTATCTATCTCTGTCATCTGCTAATTCAGTCTAGTCTGGTCATCCTTTTGTCCATATGTAAATGCTTCCTCCCAAGAGACTTTGCGCTTGTGATTCATTCTTCCTGGGATGTTTTCCGTTTCTTTTTTTCAAACTATATATTCATATATTTTGTTCCTTTTATAATCATTATCTCAGGAGAGTTTGTTGGCTAAGCTTTCCTTGATCATTATATCAACTATCATATAACAATCTTTTGTATCCTTGACTTATTTTCCATTATCACTTTGTTTACCACTGCTGTATTTAGGTTTAGTGCCAATTCTCTCCAAGGGCTCTCTGTTGTTCATTGACAGATTCCTCTTGTCAAGCATTGCTTTGGGCTTGGTGGCTCTTGGACAATATCTATTGAGTTGGTGAATAAATAATGAATGAATGAATGAATGAATGAATGAAGGATCATATCGTATAATTGAGACAAAACAAAGAAACTTACTTACAAGTTTCAGTTGACTGGTTTTAACTGAATGCAAATTTTAAATCCCTATCAGAAAAGCCATGGCTTCACTCAACTTGGACACAATAGTTTTGACTGTTTGCATTTTTGTTAAGAATAACCATGAATTCCATTTGCAAGAATTTTATTGAGTATTTTTACATTGATATTYATAAGCGAGATTGGTCTGAAGTTCTCTTTTTTTGTTTGGGTTCTTGTGTAGTCTAGGTATCAGAGTAATTGTGGCTTCATAGACCGAGTTAGGTAGTGTTCATTCTCTTTCTATTTTATGAACTAGTTTGAGGAAAATTGGTATAGGTCTTCTTTGAATGTCTGACAGAATTCTGCTCTAAATCCATCTGGCCCTGGGCTTTCCTTGTTTGGGGGGATTTTAATGACATCTTCTATCTCCTTGTGTGATATAGGCCTATTTAAATAGTTTACCTGCTCTTGATTTGCCTTTGGTATGTGGCATCTGTCTAGAAAATCATCCATTTCTGCTAGATTTTCCAATTTTGTTGAGTATAGGCTTTTATAATAGGATCTGTTGATTTTTTGAATTTTCTCCATTTCTGTTGTTATGTCTCTCTCCCTTTTCATTTCTGATTTTGTTAATTTGGATACGGACTCTCAGCCCTTTATTTCATTTGGCTAGGGGTTTAGCTATCTTGCTGATTCTCTTAAAGAACCAGCTTCTGGTTTTATTGATTCTTAGTATTGCTTTCTTTGTTTCTATTTGGTTGATTTCGGCCCGAGTTTGACTATTTCCTGCCTTCTACTCCCCTTGGGTGAGTTTGATTCTTTTTGTTCTAGGGCTTTCAGGTGTGGTGTTAAGTTGTTAGCACAAGATCTCTCCAGTTTCTTTACCAGGGCAGTTAGTGCTATGAACTTTCCTCTTAGCACTGCTTTCACTGTGTTCCATAAGTTTGGGTGTACGATGTGTCAACATTTTCATTAAATTCCAGGAAGTCTTTAATTTCCTTCTTTATTTCTTCCCTAACCAAGTTGTTATTGAGTAAAGAGTTGTTCAGTTTCCACGTGTATGAGGGCTTTCTGTAGTTTTTGCTGTTCTTGAAGATCAGCCTTAAGTCATAGTGATCTGATAGGATGCATGGTATTATTTCATTCTTCTTGTATTGGTCGAGAGCTGTTTTATGACCAATTATATGGTCGATTTTGGAGAAGGTACCTTGTGGTGCTGAGAAGAGAGATGAAGGACGTAACTCTCAAGAGACTGGAGGCTCCAGGGTGTTTAGAGGTCAGGTGGGGTGGGGTAGGGACATCCACATGGAGACAGGGTAAGGGGAGGAGGTATGGGATGTGGAACAGTTGGAAGGTGAATAGGAGTTGGCAGGGTGGGGAATAAAATATGGAGTGTATAAAATAATTAATAAAAATGATAAAAAAGAATAACCATGGAGCTATAGCAATGAAGAGAAGCCCTCTGGGCATTTGGCACTGTACCATCAGTTATTTTTTTGCCAGTGTGGCTAGTTTTGCATTCCTCACCTTTACTCCTACATGCTCAGGTCCTGGAAGCTTCAGACCAGAGTAGGTAACTGAAATTCTCTTTTGGTTCTAAACTGTATACACCATGCATTTCCCTTTCCTACTGTGAATGCACTTTTGTAATTTCTCTTTGCCTCATCTGCATTGCTCACTGGCTTGCAACTCAMAGATTAAGCTATTGTGGTCCATGATTTGCAGGACTGATTTTTACTCTGTCTCTCAAATGTGACTTATTGGTGGCTGTTGAGACTCCTAATTCAGGAGTATAATCAAGGTAGTTYTGWWGATATGTGTATTGTTYAGAGTAAAATTGTACTGGAGACTCCTGTCTTTCAGCTGTAGAGATATGTGGAGTTTAGAGGCATTAAAATGGCTTTGTTGCTGTTAGTCCWGGAGAGTTGCTGAGGTGATTGTATAATTAGTCTTTGAAGCTCTTGAGAGAGAACAAGGCGACTGGGCTTTGTCTAAAACTGCTTCTCACCATAATTTTCAGTGCCCTTTGCATAACAATTTAGCTTTATTTTTGTCTAAATCAATATAGTTAAACTTGTCTGAATCTGATTTTGTGTGTGTGTGTGTGTGTGTGTGTGTGTGTGTGTGTGTGTGTGTTGGGTTTTGCTCTGTTTATTAATGTAGGGTCGAAGAAAGAAAGGTTGAAGGACTCTTGTGTTAAGTACAATTCCAGTAAAAGCATAACAAAGCAAAGCAAAGCAAAACAAAAGAAAACAAAGCAAAACAGCCCTTCCTTGGAAGAAAAAAGTTTATTTGGACCGGGAATGAACCTGTCTTAAACATGATGAATACCATACTTTTCTAAGTTTTGTTGATTTCATTCCATATGCTTCTGGTGGTTTAATTTGATTGGCACCATAAAATATTGCTCTTTGATGTGGGAAGYTGTTCTTATTGCACAGAACTATAGGCATAAATTTTATTTGTGTTAATAATATTGAATAAACTGCATTTAGGTCCAGGGTTATTTCTGGCTGCTGTGCTCCTACCTCATTTGATTGTCCAGTTTTCAGACATGGATTTAAATCTCCCTGCAGCTGGGAAATCACCATTCATGTTACATTTGCTTCTGTTTTCAGAAGCATGAAAATGGTCAAGCTAAAGCAGGAAAGCTATTTCAAGGTTTTCTTCTGCTTTTCAAATACAAAATTAATTCTACAGTGACCTGRCAATGAGGAGTCACTTCATTCCTTCCCATAGTCTGTTGGAATGAAAGCTTGGAAATATACACTCTGGCTTTTCATTCAACTACTGCACATACCAGGCAGAGAGGGCTGTATTGTCTTTGTTGTACTTTTAGACAACATTTTGTATTCTTTTATATATGTTTATACATATACAAAGATGCATGTAATAACAACTAGTAAAAGAAGAGGCCATAAATTAGAAAGAAAGCAGCAAGAGTACATGGGAAGGGTTAGAGGGAGAAATGGGAAGGGGAAAATAACATACCCTCCCAAATAATAAAAGTATCAATAAGCATGATATTAAATAATACATTTGTTAGGTTGGATTTTTTCTTTTCTTTCCTCTTTTTTTTTCTGAGGCAGGGTTTCTCTGTGTAGCCCTGGCTGTCCTGGCACTCTGTAGACCAGGCTGGCCTCGAACTCAAAAATCTGCCTTCTTCTGCTTCCCAAGTGCTGGGATTAAAGGCATGCACCACCACTGCCCAGCATCTTTCCTCTTTTCTTAAAAAGCAGGGTCTGATTATGTAGCTCTCACTGGCCTCGATTCATTATTTAGGCTTAAGCTCACAGAAATCTGCCTGCCTCTGCCTCTTAAGTGTTGGTATTAAAGACATTATGCCTAGCTCAAGGTTGACTTTTATTACATCATAAATTTATTATTTTCAATATTATCATTGAAACAGCCCTCTTGTGAGTCAGTATGCATCCTAATCTTGAGTGAATGTATCTATTTAGAGCTAAATAATCAATCATAATAAATTTATTCTTCACTTGCAAACATTAACAACATACTTCTGTATTAGTAATTTTCTCATTGAAATGACTAAATGCCAGTCAAGAAGCAATCTTAATGAGGGAGGACTTAAACTTCTAGAGAACACACTCCATCATACCAGAAGGAAGAGCAGCAGAAAGAGGGCATGGCTGGTAACATTGCTTCTTCAGTCATGAACCTGAAAACCAGCAGAAAGAATGGCTTAACTATAAATCTCAGGGCCTGTTCTCTGGGAGCCACTTCCTTAAGTTTGGCTACAAAAGTTCCATACCTTCAGAAATAGTACCACTAGCTGCACACAAGTGTTCAAACACACAAGCCCACGGGGACATTTTCCATGCAAACACAACCACATTTCCTTCCTTTAAGATAGTTTGTGGCACACAAGGCAGGCAGTAATTAATCTCAGTGTGTTGTATAGGATTCTCAACCTCATGAATAAGTACTGTTATCCCCATTTCTTAGGTGAGGAAACTTAGACCAGAATAAGCTTGTAAGTCCTTATAGCTTGTAAGTACAAGTTTTGTATTTGAATGAGGCAGCCCAGTGATCACTGTCCATCCTAAGATATACCAGAAAGGGAGAACTAGCCAYACAGAGTCAGCTTCTCCCTTCAACTTTACTTTTAGGGGCTCCAATTAGCATACTGAATGATCTCATTTACTAAATGGGCTCTGAGTCATTGGCTGCTGAGGTTGGGGCGAAGAGCGTCCCCAGGAGAGCTGTTTCACAGCTTCATGCCCTGGGCA
>BDUI01001557.1:37335-47601 GCA_002335545.1 Apodemus speciosus | reverse complement strand
TTCTTTTGAGACTGGGTTACTTCACTCAGTATGATGCTCTCCAGCTCCATCCATTTCTCTAAGAATTTCATGAATTCATTGTTTCTAATTGCTGAATAGTACTCCATTGTGTATATATACCACATTTTTGTATCCATTCTTCCGTTGAGGGAGACCTGGGTTCTTTCCAGTTTCTGGCTATTATAAATAAGGHTGCTATGAACATTGTGGAGCACGTATCCTTATTGCATGCTGGGGTTTGTGTGYGATAATGTTGCTGTTCCCAAAGTTTAGGAAGAACAGTATTTTATGGCTCTCACTTTGTAGTCTACATGGAGTTTTATTTTCTGAATAAGTATTGATCACAGCTTACAAAACACTGCGAGCCCATATAATTAAAAAAAATGAGACCAGTCATCAGTGGGCAGTGCTTGTCTGAGTAGCAGAGAAGCCAAAGTCTTCAGGTGTCTGTGATTTTATAATTGTACTTGCTTGGGAAGCTTATTAAAGCCTTGCAGGTGCAATGTTTCATCACAGAGTAGTGAACCCTTGAAGAATATGCATAATAAACAGAGTTTGAAATATGTTTTTATTCCCGGCCATATGGTCCTGTCTGGAGCTTTCCTGGATCTTTGGGTCAGTTCACTGTTGAAAGATGGGCTTGCAAGGACCCACCTCTCAGAGCAGCTGTCAGAAGCCCTATCAGGATGAATCTGCAGTTGCATGATTATTTATTTTATGTGCCTCTCAGAAATAAGCCCAGCCTTCCTCCAGTGCTGAAATGTGCTGAGCGAAGTCTCTTCCCTGAACAGCTTGTGCCCACATCACCAAGCAATGTCCTTCCTTGTCCTTAAAAAGCAGACTGGTAAGGCCAGGATGGGAAGGCTGGGTGAGGTGTTGTCCACCTGGGCTTGAACTCGGTGCCAGCAATGTGAAAACTGGAACATGCACAGGTGCATTTTAAAGAAGTGTCAATGTTCTTTCTTCTCTGCTCTTTGTTGCTCATCCTCTTGTGCCTCATAGCTCTAAGCAATTACAGTGGCGGCTGCACCCAGGCACTCTGAGTATTATAGTGGCCTTATGGTGAACTTGTTCTTCCTTTGTTAGTGACAGAAGGTGGCATTGACATCTTTCACAATTGCTTCTTAAGGAGCATCAGCTATGATTTATTTGGCATTTGTTGTATACATATAGGGATGCTGGTAACTGAAGAGAGATTTGGTCTAAGAATTAAGGAATAACAATGCATTCTGGTATTACATGCAAATACATGCAGAATGAATGTATTTTTCTGAGTGGAGGGATAGAAAGTTCTGCATCTTCTCCTGATTACTCTGAAAAGTTGAACTTGGAAATGAATTCTGTCACTTTGGTCAAAAAGTCATTATACTTTTTAATAACTGCTTTCTCTATGCTCTTAAATTACTGACGGAATGTCCAATATAATATCCACTTACAGCCATTCATTCTAGGCAGTGTAAATTGAGCACAGGGATATAGGATCCAGGTCCTTCCTGACTTTCTGGGGCACAGAGTCTGGAGTCCAAGATAGACTTTAAACAAGTAATCTTACTTATATAATGAAATGGAAGCTAATTCTATCAAGGGAGATGTAAAAGAAAGCAGATAAGAGATGTTAAGATTCACCCATCCATTCTGCCTGTGATTTGAGAAGATATAATTTCAAAGAAAATGGAGTAAACTGCTTATTTTTGTTTGTGCTCCTGTTAAGTATTGTCATGATTTTAATATTTACCATGATATCAACATTAATTTTCTACAACCATGGAACCTAGAACTCAGTYTTTCATATGAATTTGGAAATATCTGAATCATATTTCTATGTACCAAATGCTTTCTTTAAATGCTACTAAATTTAAAGACTACTGTAGGTGCTATAGTTATTGAGGAACTGTTTTTTTTATCTGCAGGTAGATCAATATTTGTATGGACTATATAATCACAGAAGTTCTAAGGTGCRTACTTTAGGTAAGGGATAAGAGCATATGGTAAAAGTTGCTTTCTCCAGGGGCTCTACTTTGGACTTGGAAGGACAGAGGGTTAACATTCAAGTTCAACCCTTGGCCTAAGAGAGGGTAGTGACCTTATTCCACAGCATCAGGAGATGTTAGAATTATCGTAGGAAAACTTTCATGAGTAATTCCAAGAACCACTTCCAAGTGACACACAGAGGTCTTTTGAGATATGCTAAGAAGCAGAAATGAATGTACAGGAACAGATGCTGAGGTACTAAGGAAGCTTTGCTGAAATCCACAAAGTGGGAAACTCCAGGGTAGTTCGGGTACACTCTGGAATTAATAGGTAGACAGGTAGAATAGAGACACTGGGTCTGGAATCAGAGATTGACATGGAAGACAGTATCAATGAGATACGGTAGATTCATTTATGAGCTGGAGACTTGAAATTAGTAGTTACTGAGTCTAACCCCTGGGCTGGTTAGCTTGGACATGCTGAGATTCTAAGACTATGATGGCAATGATGAAACCAGAGGATTTTGAGAYCATGTCAAGACCATCCTTCATTTCCCCATTTTCTCTATATCTTCTATATCTTCCTATTTTATCCTCATTCTTCTCCCCTTTCCATTTCTCTCTATTCCTCTCCTCAATTTTCTTTCAACAAGTACTCCTTCATCCGCTACCTTGGAGAGTGAAGAACTTCATATGGTGTTATATTTTAAAGATAAAATGATAAAGTCTCTTTTAATCACAATAAACATCCCTCTCTATCCATTAAGATGAACAACAAAAATAGAATGTAGAAGTAAGACTTTTATTTAATAAATTCCTCAAAACTGTAGTATGGAATGATGTGAAAGAGGGTAGGTCATTATGAACACTTTAAATTTGAGCATCAGGAAAAAATCTGTTATGGGGATGGCTTTGGGTGAAGAGTGGAATGGCAGCAATGAGACCAAAGAATAGCAGATGCAAGTACATGTCAACATAAAGGCCACAAGGTGTACATGTGCTCAGTACATTCTAGGAAGACCAAGAAAGCCACACCTTTTTTGGAGAATCGAAAAGGAATGATAGGCTGATGTAAGAACCAAGCAGAATCCATAATGGAGGTCTGAAAGATGAGAGAAGGTGTTTGGCTCTAGGGGGCTGATGGTCCATGGTACTCTTCTACTTCCAGGCATATCGTGTTCTCTATACCATCTGGTACTGTACCTTCCACAGTAGCTTGGATTCTTCATGCCTCTTTCAGTCCTGGTGCTTCAGACTTGTACCTTTCCATGCCCTTCTTGGTGGAGATCATAGGCTCTGGAGATGGGGGCCTCAGCTTCAATTGTTAGAATTCTGTCAGCTTCATGCTCACATTTCTTTTGTTTTTTGTTTGTTTGGGTTTTTTTGTCTTTTTTGTTTCCTTTGGTCTTATTCTCTTATGTCTCTTAACAGTCATGATTTCAATTATCGTCTCTGTGGGAAAATTCTAAAATTAAAATCAACATCTCAGACTGTGCCTTGATCTTATATTAGGATGTCAAGAAAAGCATTGTAAGGTCATTATAACCAAGTTTCACTCTGTCTTCCCTGCTTCTCTGCCAAAACTTGTCTCTGTGCAGTATTTCCTAACCTAGACACAATTTTCAATAAAGTAGTTTTTTACTTTTATATCTCCATCGCTGGTAAATTTTGTTGCTTTAATTTGAGTACATATCAAACCAATTTACTTCTCTCTGTTTTCACTTACATCTTTCCCATCGTCCACATCTGACTGACTACTATCACCTCTGCCTGCTCTATCCATCTCCATTCCTGCCATTTCATTCCATCCATGCTTAGATCTGTTCTTCACATGCTCAGATCTGTTCTTCACAGAGGTCTCAGTAAACTTTTAGATGTGCAAATTAGCTAAAATAACTCCCCTTCTTAAAATTCTTCAATGATTTTCAATCTCTGCTGGAGTAGAGCTAAGAAACAGCCTTAGAGTTTTGATGAGGAACTAGTCTTGGGTCTTCCTTGTGATATTTCCCTGCTATTCTTTTTGATGCCATCGAATCAATCACTCTTTTAATCTTTCTCACAGGGCCTCTCCCATATCTGAGTTTTCACATGTGCTATTCCTTCTCTTGGATTGCTCTTGTCTTTGTGCATCTAGAGTGGTGAATACCTGTCATGTCATCTAGCTTCCCAACATTGGTTGAATTCATTTGTTCTTCTCAAGAGACATTCAGACTTCTGAGTTTTATTTCTCCAAAGTGTGGGCTGAGAACTCTCTGGTTTCATTGGGCCAAATTGTTATGTGATCTAACCAGTTAGATTCATTCATGTAAAAATTTAATCCAAAGGTGAACAACTGAATAAAGGTAGAGCCCTTTATGTTGGTGAGGAYGGAAGCAGAGAGTCCCAGCTCTTGAGAATGATAATGGCTGTAAGGTCTAACCTCTAGTACAGCATAAGGTAGCTGCTGARGTAGAAAAAAGTCAGTATTTTGGAAGCCAAAGGAACTGTAGTACTCCATTTCTATTAGGCCATTAGCAGTTGAGGTGGGTTTCGTTTAGTCAACTGGCTTCACAGTGTATATTTGAGCACTGTAGCCTATTTCCCCAGTATATTTCCTTTTATTCTCCATCAGTATACAAAGCTTCATCAGTTTTTAAACCTTCTGTTGCTGTTACCTAGTACCTGACAAAAATCAACTTAAGGAAAGAAGGATCTATTTTGGCTCACAGTTGGAGGGGATATAAATCTATCATGGTGACAGGAAGCCCATGGTGACTAGAGATTAATTGAATCTCAATATATCAGGGAGCCATAAGTACAGGAAGTAGGTGGGATGGTAAGCTAGAAGGCCTACTTTTACTTCTTCCAGCTAGCTCCATCTTCTAAATCACCAGGGACACCAGCCTATGTGGAAAACATTTCACATTCAAACAATAACAACTGATGACAATCAGTCAAAGTCAGATTCTGGTAAAAGAAATTACCTTGGCTGAGGGCACTATATAACCCCAATTAATTGTTGGATCCATGGGCTCTATTTCATTGAGCAAAGAGATCCATTAGCCATGTCCCATCCTTTCTGATTAAAATAGATCTCCTAATTGTACAGGCTCCACATGTAGGCTTTACTACTACTGCACTCTTTAGTTCCTGTATCAACCTACTTCCTTGCTGCATGAATCTTATCAAGGTTACTTAACCTTCCTAGACATCAGTATTCTTCTCTATGAAATATAGATGATGATAATATCTACTAGGTTCATTGCAACAAAGAAAGGACTTGATGCATAATGAACTTTTGATATGCTATTCAAGTACTCAGTAAATGATACAGTTGTTTCTTATATCCCTCTACTTTTCAGAGACTATGATTAAATGCTCATGTGGAAATAATTTGATGAATACTTGCCTTACTTATAGGCTGAAACTGTGATTTCTTTTTAAGAAAAAAAGAGTATAAAATATCACATATACTCTGTTCCTTGTTTTTTTTTTCTTGAAACACATTTATTTCATAAATATAGGATAGKTATTGTCCATCTGTCCTAGGAATGTCAAGTAGGCTACTCCTAATTCTTCCATTATTCCCTCAACTAGGGGAGCTGAAGTACCACCCGGGGTTCTGGAAGCATCGCCCAAGGTTCCATGCCAGTACTGACTCTGCCTGACCCACAGCTGACCCATTCCCACAGAGCATAACCCTGTCCCAGATGCTGTGCTTTCCCTTGGCCCCCAATTTCACTGCTTTTCAGCACTGAGCACTTTGTGCTGACTCTACGTCCTCTGAAAGCTGTTGGAAACCAGATGGAGGAAGAGATGGAACAGATTTTCACTCCTCACCCTCCCAGACTTGGAGAGCAATAAAAGCCACAATTGCAACCACTAAGGAGTGTGTGTTAGGCTTTACTAGGGACTGAGCATTCTTCCCAGAGCTATCAGTATTAATTTATTTAATGATCACCATTAGCCTATGAATATATGCTAATACCTCCATTTTACAGGAAAGGAAACCAAATCCCAGAGGAAAAGAAGTCAGGGAAAAGGGTAGAAAAGGGATGGGGGGGGGGGAAGAATGAGCCCTTTTGATAAACCTCTGGCTGGGAAGAACATTGGTTCCTATAATAGCAAYTTTTTGGCCGGAAGAGAAATAACTGTATAATTAATATAGATAGAGAAATTGTGGAAGGTGATACACATACCTAGTCTCAGATTAGCTTTACAATTATGAATTTTTATGTGATCCCATGATCCCTTTCAATTGCTTGCTATTTGCAGCAATCCCCCCCCCCAAGTGTAATAGAAAGAGTAGGAATACTAGTTAATTAAGAGATCTGTGGAGCTCATTTCTGGCTAATTGGCATTTCCCTATAAAATATTTAAAAATTAACTCTGATATTCAAGAACTCTCYTTACAGGGAGTTATGATCATATGGCTCTTTTCAACATGAGTTTCCATCTGCAGGTGGGGTCTCCTATGTTGAGGTGATTTGCGTATTTTCATAGTTGCTGTTCAGGTACACATGTTAAACTGGAGAGAGGGGAGGAGAGTCTTACTGTGTATCTTCCTTTGTTTAGATCATCCCAATGCCTTTATTTTTGTCCAAAGAAAGGGATAAGCAGTCAGTGTGCCAGGTCTCCTGCAGGATGCTACCCAGCTAACGCTCTTCTTCAATAGTAATGAACTTGTACTGTTCAACCAAACTCATAGAATCACATTTTCAAAGTTAGTGTGTGAGCAATTGCCAGAAAATTGGCTTCAAACTGTGTCCCCTGAAGGCTTTCTCTCTCTGGCTTTGACAGCCTTTGAGAGAGAGAGAGAGAGAGAGAGAGAGAGAGAGAGAGAGAGAGAGAGAGAGACAGAGAGACAGAGAGACAGAGACAGAGACAGACAAAGACAAAGACCAGGTGGGTGGTTTAGAACTCTGAGCCCAGTTGGCACCCACTCTGAAAGAGCTTCATGTGGTGATGTTAGCAAATTACCATAAACCTGGTGACTTAAAGACAAAAGAAATATATTCTCTTACATKTCGAAAAGCCAGAATTCCAAAATTAAGGTTTCAGCAGGATCAGAATTCCCTTTCAGAGATTAAGGAAGAGAACATGGTCCATGCTTCTCAATTGGCTTCTGGTAGCTGCTAGCACCTCCACCTTTCCCTGCACCTTCTTCCTGATGTTGCTTCTCCCTTCATCTTCTGCTACAAGGATGTTTGACATTCAGGGATCACTATTATCCAGGACCATTATCTTGAGATTCGTAATTATATTCGCTAAGTCTCTTTTTTTTTCCAGGTTATATCACATGCGCACTTTGGCTCCCCCTTTGTAGGTTCCCATTTAACCTGTCCTTCATGGCGACTGGAAATATTTCTTTGCATTGAATGAGAATGAAGTTAGATATCAACTGAGCAGTGGGCTGAAATGCATTTGGGTAGAACTGAGGATTTAGCATCTCTGTGGACTTTCAGTGGTTATTCAGGGTTTGAAGGAGTTGCCTTGCAGAAATTCCTCTCCTTTTAGCATAACCTTCTTTGGTGGAGTCTCTCACACACCCAGGCTCAAAGCACTCTAACTCTGACACTGAAACTATACTAAGCACACTGTAGTAGGTGCTGCTATATGCCATCAACTGGTGAGTCTGGTTAGATATAACAATCACCCAGTATTGTGATCATTAATCTTCATGGTCAGTGTGACAGGGCTTAGAATCAGCAGAAATTTGTTCTCTAGTGGTTCTGAGGGTTCCAGTTGTTGTGAACTTCTCCTGGGCTTCTCTGTTTGGAGTACAGATGGCCATCATGTTATTGTGATCTTACCTGGCCTTCTGTTTCTGTGCAATCCTCTCCCTCTCCCTCTCTCTCTTCCCTCTCCCTTCTTTCCTCTCCCTCTCCCTCTTCCTTTCCGTCTTCCTCTCCTTCTTCTCTCTCTTCCCTCTCCCTCTACCCGCTCTCCTTTCTTCTCCTCTGCTAGTTATCTATTTTATTTTCAGTATTATCCTGAAGAATGACCATAGAGGGAAGAAAACTCAGTAGTTTCTGCACATTATGGTGGCATTCATGGTCTTTCATGACCTTTAAAACAAACTTAGAAGTAAATTTCAATGTCTCCACCAGCATATGGGAAATGTGTTTCCTTTCAAATATAATTGTGTCCCTTTTTCAAAAAATCTACTTCAGCCTACTAAAAGCATCCAATGTTGTTTCTATGCCATCATCTCAGTAAATTCAGCCATTGTGTATTCTGATGGCACATCTAACAACTGAGATCTTTGTGAGTTTGTCTAAATTACCAATTGGTTTCTTTTTCTTAGTAATTTTCTATACCCATGTGACTATATTTGATGRTCACGTATGATTACATTTAAATATTTATAATAGCAATTAGACATTTGGAATATCAGTGCCTCCATTCAAAGTATTTGAATGTGTATCTTGATGTGCTTGGGGTACTGTTAATATAGATTCACATATGAGTCACATTTAATTTTTGATAAATAATTAGGGATGGACTTTATTTCCAAATAACTAGCTTAAGTCCTGCCCTGTCACTGTAATCCCTAATAATTGGTGTCTTACTTAGGTTTCTATTGATGAGAAGACACATCATGACTATGGCAGCAATTATAAAGGAAAACAGTTAACTGAAGTTGTCTTTACAGTTCAAGGGTTAAACCATTATCATCATGGCAGGAAGCATAGTGGTATGGAGACAGACATAGTGCTGGTCAGGAGCTGATAATTCTCCATCTGGATCAACAGGCAGCAGGAAGAGCAGAGTATGTGAGACACTGGACATGATTTGGGTTTCTGAAACCTCAAAACCCACACCCAATAACATACTACCTCCAATGAGACCACATTTATTCCAATCAGGCTACACACCATAATTCTYTCAAATAATGTCACTCCCTATGATACTATGGGGGCCATTTTGATTCAAAGTACCACACTGTGGTCATAGTTTTCGGTGTCACATTGCATGCTAGGCTAACTCTGGGTCTTCAGAAAACACAATGCAACAATTTTTAGATTTCCTAATGTTGAAGCTTTCTATTRGACAAAAGTGGCTGTCAGATACAAGGATGGTGATGCCTACTTGTTTCTTGTTTCGATTTGTGTGGATTTTTTTCAACCAATCTTTTCACTCTAAGGTAGATTTGTTTCTTTTTTGTTTGTTTGTTTGTTTGTTTGTTTGAGACAGGGTTTCTCTGTGTAGCCCTGGCTGTCCTGGAACTCACTCTGTAGACCAGGCTGACCTTGAACCCAGAAATCCACCTGCCTCTGCCTCCCAAATGCTGGGATTAAAGGTGTGCACCACCATGGCCAAGCTTTTTTATCTACTCAGCTGGACTGTGTCTTTAGATTTGAGGGTCAAGGCCATTAACATTTAGAATTATTTTTGAAAGCCATTTGTAGACTCCAGTCTTTTTGATTGTGTTTTGGTTTATGTTCTTAGTTGTAGCATATTTTTCATTAAACTATAGCATTTGTTTTTTTTTTTTTTCTATAGTTTCTTAGCCATGCTTGTTTCTATCTTCAGTTTACAGCATTGTTTCCAGGCTTCTGTTTAGGGGTTCTTTTGTGTGTGCACATGTGTGTGTGTGTGTGTGTGTGTGTGTGTGTGTGTATTTAATTTATTTATTTGTTTGTTTGTGTTTGAATCATGGAAAATTTATTTGTCTCTTTCAAATATGGAAGATATTTTTGCTGCATGCAGTAGTCTAGTTTGGCCATCATTGTCTTATACAATATGGAATACTTTGCTCCAGACTCTTCAGGCTTTCAGAGTTTCCAAAGAAAAATTTCCTTTTGTGTGACTCATATTTTTTCCCTTTGGCACCTATAAATATTTTACATTGTTCTCTATACATAGTGTTTTAAATATAACATGGGGTGTTCTTTGGTTGGTCGAATCTAGTTATTGTTTGCTTTCTGTATTGATATGAGTTTGTCTTCCTTTAGTTTGGGAAGTTTTCTTCTATGATCTTGGTGAAAACTTGTCTGTCACATTTATTCTTTCTCATCTAGTTTTATAATTCAAACATTTGATCTTTTGATGAGGTTGAAGGCTTGAGGTAGGAATAACAGGATATAGGTTTTATGAAGCAGTAAATACAAAATTCATGAGGGGTCTTTGTGCAGACTGGTTTTATTTCAACTTGATACAACTAGAGTTACTGAAAGGAGGGACCCTAAATTGAGAAAATGCCTCTATATTATTGGGCTGCAGACCAGCCTATAGAGCATCTTCTAAATTAGTGATTGATGTGAGGAGGGCCTGCATTCTATACAAAGGCATGGCTGGGCAGGCCATGAGAAGC
>BDUI01001557.1:23981-36340 GCA_002335545.1 Apodemus speciosus | reverse complement strand
AAAGAATATACATACAAACACACACAATATATATGCAGAGAGAGTGACGTGTGTATGTGTGTGCTGTGTTGGTTTCTTGTAGCTATAAGTGCTCAACTGGAAGCAAGCCATAAAACTCTCATCCCTGCATCTTTCCATAGTCTTGTAGTCCCACATTATACTCTGACTTTACAATGGGTACCATTTTTATCCTTGCATAATGTGTAGCTGTCCAAACTCCTATGGTCTGTGTTGACTTTGCCTCTAACTTTGGCTAAAGAAAGAAATAAAAGTCTCAGAAGTGCTTTTTGCTCCTGCCAAGATCTGGGACCTCATAAATCATGGTGACAAGAAATGTGATGATGGTCTCGTTCCATTCCTAAGGATATTGGAAGAGGAGAGGCGTGCAGGTTCCGGTGTGGTTTTGTAATTTTTCCCAGTGATGGCCTGGTGAGAAGGATTCCAGCAGGCTTGCTCCTGAACCTAACTGGGTAATTCTCCACTTGAGTGTTCCTGCAGTGAAAATGCAGAGACATCCCCCAGTGTCACTGGGGCAGTTAAGTGCTTGCTGCTGCACTCCTGGCAGTTAACAATGAAATTGTCAAGATTTCCTTTTGTTCCCTTCCAAGGAGGCAGGGCCTCATTCTTATCCCCTGCGTTAGCACATGAATCAGCCCTTCTATATATATGATTGGTGGGACAGTGCATGTTTGCAGAAAAGGTCTGGCCATGTACCTGGCAGGCTTTCTTGTTGGGCAGTATTAGTTCGACAAGTGGGAAAGAACACATGCATGTTCTCAGATAGCCCCAGCTGGAGTTACCAAGCAATGGAGATTGCGATTACTGTTTTCTATATGAGTAGTGGGTTTCATAGTTTTGAGAGAGAGATGTCACATTTTGTGCCTAAATTGGATTCTTAAAAAAATTAAAAGAAAGGGTATTTTACAGATTATACTTGGCAAATGACAACAGATAAGAGAGCTTTCCTTAATTCTTGCCCCACACCATTTAAAAAAACACTTGAAACAAAACACTTGCTTGATTCTTTGTACAACTGTACCTCAGGCTACACATCCTAATATGGACATTTTGTCTGCATAATACCTGATTCTACAAACAAAACTCTTATGATTTAGAGTTCTACAGTTATATAGTAGAGAAGGAGCRCAGTGTTTCTTAATAAACTTGAAAAAAATATAGACTGATACCAAAGAAAAAAATGAAAGAGCTTCATTTGATATTTAGTTACAGGACTCACTGTTGGTGAAAACAATTCCCAGTGCAATTAAAATCTGATTCATTATATGAATGTTCATTTTTTTCCTGGTTCATTGAGGGATGTAGCCATTTTGTTAAGCTAACCAGCCTTTTCTTGTGATTTCCGCATGGAGAAATAGATCTTAGTGAATCACAGATCAAGTATGTGTACTGTAATTCTCAACAGAAAGTGCTCAAGAAAAGAGTCAAATAATCTCAGAATTCTGAGAAACTTAAGATAGTCATTAAAAATATAAATTCCCCATCTCACACAATGAAAATCACTGTGAAATGTTTTAGAGATTTCTCTACTCTTTGGTCTCCTAGCATGAAGAGAAATGATAAGCTTAGAGAACTCACATAAGAAATTATATAGAGAATATTGTATTCATTTATATGTACACCTTTGGACCAAATGACCAATGTTTCAATTTTTCTTAACTTTTTTTTATTATTTGAAAACTTTGGACATATATTTATAATGTGTTTTCACCAAATCTATCCCATTTCCTCATCTACAATTTCTACTATGTCACTCTAACATTTTCCCTCCTAACTCAATAATTAATTAATTAATTAATTAATTAATTAATTAAATGTGCATAGGTATTTTGTCTGCATGTATGTCTTTGTGAAGATGTCAGATCTTGGACTTATAGACAGGTTTRAGCTGTCAGATGGGTTTTAGGAATTGTACCTGGGTCCTTTGGAAGAACATTCAATGCTCTTAATTTCTAAGCCATCTGTCAAGCCCCAGCAATACTCTCTTAAAATTATATTTTAAGCCACTGAGTTCATTTAGTGTTGCCTGTATGTGAACAGTTGTAGGACTCCTACTGGAGCATGGATAGACATTCAGAGGTCACATCGCTGGAGAAAACCAACACTCTCTTCTAGAAACCATAAATTGCAAATAGCTCTTCAGCTAGGGTTGGGACACCATGAGCCTCCCTTCCTATTCCATGCTGAAATTTTTATCTAGCTTGATACAGTACAAGTCTTTAGTATATAGTAATACATTTGGTTCTTAAAGTTCTCAGGCACTCTGAGTCTAGATGGAGAGTGTAAACAATGAGATATAGAATACATGTCGAGTTTCTCTAAAATAAATGTGTATGTCTTAGCTCTCCACGTGTTGGTACTCTGAGATGAGGACTTTGGGATATGATTAGGTAAAGAAGGAGTGATCATCAGTGGAGTTAGTGACCATATATGAAGAGACAGGACAGAGCTCACTTGCCTTTCCTTCCACATGAGGATATAGTAAGAAGGTGTCATAATAAACCTTGATATGGCACACTACAACATGCTGAGATCACCATGGTCTTGATTTAGGATGTCTTACTCCTTTGAACTATGAAAAATGATTGGCCATTGCTCATAATCTAGCCTGCGTTTGGTATTCTGCTACAGTGACCAATTAACAGAGGCATTTTTAAGCTTTCCATAATCTGTCCGCAGCTATTGGACATGCCAGAGCTGTGTACTCACCCTTTTTAGTATGGCATTTATCATTTTAAAGCTATAAGACTTGTACCAGTTTTCTTATGGGAATATAAGGGACAGGGACATTTTCAGATTTCCTGGGCATGCTACTTTCATCTTGTCCAACTGACCCAATGGCTTTGTACTCTAATAGTGATGGTGTTTGTAACTGAATTCACTTCTGGGTACTAGGAAAGTGTGTGAGTGTGTGTGTGTGTGTGTGTGTGTGTGTGTGTGTGTGTTAGAAAATGCACTAGAAAAACTGTACGTTAACAGAAGGAACAGATGTCAAAATGACTGATCACATTATTAGAATAATCAGCAACTTCTTTCAATTTTTGGATAAGGTCCAAGATTATCTGCAGCTCATTAAGTAAAACAAACTTGCCTTGAACCTGCACCCAACCTCCTGTGTGAGACTTCTGGGTGCTGGGGATTCTGTCACCCAGGCCCGTCCATGACTTAAGTTTTGAACTGAAACTCCTGCTCAGGTCAAGTAGAAAACTGGAAAGAGGGATTATTTTAAGTGGTGAAAATTCCTTTATGCTCTAGTGTGGGACCTGATGAAGGTACATTCTGTGGAATAACTAAATCAAGCTAGTTAACACATGCATTAGGCCCCTTGTTATCTTTATTTCAGTGAGGTGTCTCTATGGTTAAATATGATAAAGAAGAATTTTGTCTGTTCCCACTGAGATGCCTAGCAGAGCAGGAGAAAGAGGCATCCAACACTCCCAGAAATGCTAATGGCTCTTTTTCCAAACAACATTTCAGCTATCCATGTTGATGAAGTCAATCTTCAATTATACTGTGCATGGTCGCTCCTGGATAACTTTGAGTGGAACAATGGATACAGCAGACGATTTGGCCTCTTCCATGTCGATTTTGAAGATCCTGCTAGACCCCGAGCTCCATACCRGTCAGCCAAGRAATATGCCAAGGTCATCAGAAACAATRGCCTGGAAGGCCCTGTGTAGGGAAGGCAGTTGGGAAATGTCCCCTCTGTGCTGGAAGGCCTGAGGCATGCTTTGGTCATGTCTCAAACAGCTTCAAGTTGCCTCAGTTCTCAATGATCTGTGATTATAATGCCTGAAACCCTGAGGGTATATCTGGTCAGAACTTCTACATGCCAACTGCATTTTATCAGAAAGCATCTTAGTGAAATAGACAATCACAGAGATTGATTCTCATTAAAATTTTTAGGTTGATTTGAAAACTTCAATTTAAATTCTTAGAACAATTTCCTGGACAAGTAATGGTGAGTTTATAAAGATAATACACTGTTGATTTGCAACTCTAACAGCAGAAACCTTAGAAGTGTAGATTACTCTTTCAAGGGTAGATTTATGCACCTGAACTTTGGGTTCATAGCTATTTTTGCTCAGAAGATCTCTGCTAGTGTTTGATCCATAAAATTTCCAGTATTTAATTTAGCACAAAATAGCAAAGCTAAAAATCACAGCATGCATTCTGTACAACAGAGGAACTGATAATATATTTAATGAAATGTATTAAAATGTTCATAAATTATCTTGTCAATGATTGGTTATATATATATCTTTCTTTTGTCTAATGAATTTTGGAAAATAATAAAAATTAAAATGAATTAAGCTCTGAATGGAAGGAAGATATTTGTCTTTCTTTGTTTAGTTTATTGGCATCAGGGACGGAACACAATGCCTTGCGCCTGTTAGGCAAGGACTCTGCCACTAAGCAGCACCCACAACTCCATTTATGTTGATATTTAACAAAATCCCAGATTCTTGTTACAGAGAATTCAAAACAAAGTGAGAAACAGGGCATGATCCTCATCTTTATATGTTTATAAAAATGATGTATTTAATTTGCATTTCTCTAATGACTAGTGATGTTGAACATTTTTTAAGGAGATTTCACCTCACACCAATCAGAATGGCTAAGATTAAAAACTCAGGAGACAGCAGGTGTTGGCGAGGATGTAGAGAAAGAGGAACACTCCTACACTGCTGGTGGGACTGCAAGCTGGTACAGCCACTCTTGAAATCAGTCTGAAGGTTCCTCAGAAAACTGGACACAATACTTCCAGAGGACCCAGCCATACCACTCCTGGGCATATATCCAGAAGACTCCCCAGAATGCAATATGGATACATGCTCCACAATGTTCATAGCAGCCTTATTTATAATAGCCAGAAAGTGGAAAAAACCCAGGTGTCCCTCAACGGAAGAATGAATACAAAAAATGTGGTATGTATACATAATGGAGTACTATTCAGCCATTAGAAACAATGAATTCATGAAATTCTTAGAGAAATGGATGGAGCTGGAGAGCATCATACTGAGNTTTTTACATCAGTCTGAAACTGCCAGAAACACTTGAGAAGAGGAAACTTTAGGTTAGAAACTCTCTCTACAAAATTGGCCTGTGAGCTAGCCTGTGGTGAATTTTCATGATTGATAGTCCATTTAGGAGGAGCCAGTTCCCTGTGGGTGTTACCACCCCTAAGGGGGTGGTTGTGGGGGCTATAAGGAAACAGGCTGAGGACTCCAGKAAGCAGAATTCCTCCATGACCTCTGTATCACTTCCTGTCCAGGGGTTCCTGCCTTACTTGAATTCTTCACCTGACTTCTTTCAGTGATAGATTGTATTGTAGAACAGGAAGCTGAAATTTGTACAGCTAAGTTGGTTATGATCATGATGCTTCACCATAGCAACAGAAACCCTAACCAAGACAGGTTTTCACATGTAATTCTTCTATGCCCATAATGTGTTGAGTTAGTCTAGTCATGTTATCCAAGATTTCCTCCATATTCTATCCATGAAATTTTTAAAAATATTTTTTATTGAATGATTGGGGGTCATCTCTAGGATTTGCCAGTGATTTGGGATGAGGGAGTCACCAGGGAGTCTATGAGGGTGACTCTAGCTGAGACTCCTAGCAGTGGGGGATATGGAGCCTGAAGTGCCCAACTCCTCTAGCCAGGCAGGACTCCCAGTGGAGGGTTAAGGATACCAATACATCCACAAAACCTTAGAACTAAAATTTGTCTGGCCTATAGGAAGTGCAGGAACAAAAATGGAGCAGAGGCTGAGGGAATGGCCAACAAATGACTGTCCTAACTTGGGATAGAGAAGACACCCAAGAACTAATGGGGGGTGACCTTAGCTTTGACTCACAGTCTTGGAGACATGGAATCTGAAGAGGCTAGCTCCTACAGCCAGACTGGAACACCAGTTGAGTGATGGGGACACCAACCCCGACCCAAAACTTATGCTGTCTACAAGAAATGAGAGATGGGAAATGGAGCAGAGACTGAGGAAAAGGCCAACCAATAATCAGCCCAACTTGAGACCGGGGGCAAGAACCAATCCCTGACAGTATAAATGATAYTCTGTTATGTGTGCAGACAGAAGACTCATGTAACTGTCCTCGAGAGGCTCCACCCAGCAGCTGGCTGAAAAAGTTGCAGAGAGCCACAGTCAAACATTAAACAATGTAGAAATCTTGTAGAAGATTTGGGGGAAGGATTGAAGGAGAAAAGCTTATTTCAATTTTCTTATATCTGTTGAGAACTGTTTTGTGTCTGTTTTAYGGTCAGTTTTAGAGAAAGTTCCATGAGGTATTGACAAGAAGTATATTCCTTTCTGTTCGGGTGAAATGTTCTGTAAATATCCATTAGGTCCATTTGGTTCATCATATTTGTTAGTTCCACTATTTTCTTTTTAATTTTTGCCTGGATGACCTGTCTCTTGGTGAAAGTGAAGTGTTAAAGTCTCYCACTATCAGTACATGAGGGTCAATATGTGATTTAAGCTGTAGTTGGGTTTCTTTTACAAACTTTGGTGCCCTTTTGCTTGGGGCATAGATAATAAGAATTGAAATGCTATCTTAGTGGATTTTTCTCTTTATGAGTATGTAGTGTCCTTCCCTTTTTCTTTTAATCAGTTTTAGTTTGATATCTATTTTGTTAACTATTAAAGTRGTTATACCAGCTTKCTGTTTAGGCTGCTTGGAATATTTTTTGCAACGCTTTATCTTGAGGTAATGTATATCCTTAATGTTGAGGTGTGTTTCTCAGATGCCACAGAAAGATGGATCCTGTTTTCTCATCCTTTCCGTTAGTCTGTCTTTTTATTGGTGAATTGAGACCATTGATACTGAGAAATATCAATGACCAATGATTACTGATTCATGTTATTTTGGTGGTGGTGTTTGTGAAGGTTGGTGGTATGTGTGTGTTTCCCTCCTTTTAATAAAAGACAAGCTACTATAGCTTCATCACATATAACCCTTAGGTTGGAGTTTTTCTTCTAGCACCTTTTGTAGGACTGGATTTGTAGATAGATATTGTTTACAGAGTCTATACTAGGTAATTATATACTTTTCTGTTTTGTTCCAATTGAAGTTTTAAGTATTCTWTTCTTGTCCTGTATGTTTRGTGTTTTGATTAYTATGTACCAAGGGAACTTTCTCTTCTAGTCCAATCTATTTGGTGCCCTATAAGCRCTTTGTACCTTARTAGGCATAGGCATCTTTTTCTTTAGTTTAGGACATTTTTCTTCTATGATTTTGTTGAAAATATTTTCTAGGGTCTTTGAACTGGGATTACTCTCCTGCCTCTATTTCTTTTGTTTCTAAGTTTGGTCCTTTCACAGTGTCTCAGATTTCCTGGATGTTTTTTGTCAGAATTTTTTTTTTACATTAAAATTTTCTTTGACCAATATATCTCTCTTCTATCTCCTGTATTCTGTTGCTAAAGCTTTTCCCATTATAGTTCCTGTTCTAATTTTTAAATTTTTTATTTCCAGAATTCCCAAAGTTTGTGTTTTCATTGCTGATTCTATTTTAGGTCTTAAACAGTTTTATTTGTTTCCTTCAAATGAATTGTTTGTGRGTTYTTGAGRGGGGTGGATTTCTTTAGGGTATTTAATCATTTCATCCAAATTTTTGTTTGTTTGTTTTATTCTGGATTTTTTAAAGGGATTTATTCCTTTCCTCCTTAAAGATCTTTATCATCTTCATATAATTGCTTTTAAGTTCATAAAGTTGCTTTGCCCCTGGTCGTTTAAGCTATGCTGGAATATTGAAGTTCTGCTGTAGTAGGTTAGCTCTAGTGGGATCATATTGTTCTGGAGTTATTGATTGGGTTTTTACTTCAATGCATCTGGGTTTGGTATGATGATAGGTGTAGGGGCTGATTTCTAGATCTGTCTTTGTTGGGTGAGTATTTTGTTCCTTGGTTTCTGCTTTCTTTCTGGGTTTTCAGAGAGAGTGGTAGTTGTGTATAGCCTGCTTGGCTAGTGTGTTCACAGAGAATGCCTGTTGTTTGCGGATGGGATACTGGGATGAGTGAGAGAGGGAAGGTTGGAGATGTGGTCAGAGGGGAAACAGAGACCACAACAGGTTTCCTGCTATAGATGAGACTGGGGGGAATTGAATCTCAGGATCCTTTGGAAGAGTGTGGGTATGCTTTCAGCCTACTTGTTGTCCTGATAGGAGCTGCCCTTGTGTTAACAGGGGGTGCCTGCTGGGATTGAGGTCTTGGAAAGAGCAACAAGTTGGGGGAGGGAAGTTAGAAGAGGAAGGTCTGGGGGATCCACAGGAGATGGGTGTAATGGAGATGGCAGGGTAGAATGCCAAGGGTGCTCTGCCCCTGAGCTGGCAGKGAGACTGGAGGATTGGATCTYRGGGAGCAGAAGGAAGTGAGGTCTGCTGCAGCCTACCTGTTTTTCTGGMKGATGTGGCTTGTGATTTAGCAAGGGATGCCTGCTGGAGTTGGAGGCTTTTCCCTGTTCTGCTTAGCTGGTGTGTTTCCAATGAATACCTACTGTTTTTAGAAAGCTGGGGTAATGAAATGTGTCAGGGGAAAGAAGGTTTGGAGAGAAGATCTTTTTGATCTATTGTGGATGAGTGCAGAGAGGGAAGGGAAACCACAGCAGATTTTCTGCTACAGAGCTGGAGATGAGACAGGGGGCTGAGTTGTTGGATCTCTGGAACAGCAGGAGAGTTGTGGTTCTTCCTTCAGCTTATTTGTTACCCTGAGAAAAGCTGTCCTTGGAGGTGGTGTCTTCTGGGGTTAACATCTGGGGCAAAGCAACAAGTCAGGGGARGAAGGCTAGAAGGGGAAGATCTGTGGGATCCATAGAAAATGAGACCAGGCAAGGAACATTGCCATCAATGTTCTGCTATAGAGATGGGAACAAGCCTGGGGACTTGGATCTGGGGTAAGAAAGAGAGAAAAGAATGTTTATGGACAGCTTATCTGGTTTTCTGTCTTTACTGCTTATATATTCTTATATAGAGAGGATCCTARTGAATCTCATCAATTTCAGGAACKTCCCGAAGCTATTTTGAATTATTTACTTCCTGCCTTAGGGAGCTTCCCTGCAGAATGGAGTGTTTCACCTACCCCTGGAACATCCTGTTGTTTCACTTTCTTGGAAATATAGTGTTCTAACTAACCTGTTGTTTTACTTTTCTTTTATATCTCCTGCCTTAACATTTTATCCCTCCACAATGGAAGACTTTAACCACAAAAGAAACTGCTACACAACTACGATGTATGGTGTTGAAGTATGTTAAAAGGCTTGGCTCTAAGGTTTCAGAAGACTAGTGTCCTTTCTAATGGGCCCTCTGCCTCTTCTTGTGAGATRTGAGCCCTCAGATGCTTGTCCACCTGCCTGCCACCATGCCTTTGCTTATCCATAATAGATTCTGATCCTGTGATATTGTTAGCCTAATTAAATGCTTTCTTTTATAAGTTGCCTTTATTATGGTGCCTTATGATTAATGGAAAAGTAACAAAGAAAAACAGAATGGAGGCTTCTAAAACCAATTAAAAGTAGTGCAACCTATAGGTCGCCAGGCCTTCTTCAGGATAGATACCAATGGAAATTAAATCAGTACATTGTATATAAAGTATTTGCACTTCTATGATTTACATTGGCTGGGATGTGAAAATGATTGGTTTGATGACAGATTAACAGATAAAAAAGATATTGTATGTAAAATGAAATATTGCTCATTATATGAAACATTATATCCAGAYATTTGCCACAACATGGAAGAATCTGAAGGATATTATTCTAGTGAAATAAGCCAAAATTATACTGAAAGAGGATACCATCTTGCTTATATATAGAATCTTTCCTATATATAAAAGAACAAATACAAAGAATAAGACCATGATCCAGGGGGTGGCGAGAGGAGATGAAAATGAAAGAATAGACAGTTCTAGACAGAAAGTAAAACCCTTCTAAAGACCCAATAAACAGCATGAGGCTCTAGTTAACATTTTATTATATTAGATTTTTTAAGAACTAAAATGTTAGCCCTTTTGTTAAAAAGAATATGCCAGATTTGACAGTACATATACAGTGATTTCCTATAGTAGCATCGATCACACATGTCACATAACCTGATCTTATAAATCATAATATCACACAAAATATTTAAGCTGGGGTTGAGTATGTTGCCTCTTTAAGTCACTTAAATTGTGGGGATAACTTGTCAGTAAAAAATACTGTGAAACCCAAGGGAGAGTTATAAAGAAGAGAAGCAAAACTTGCATTGTGTTTCTGGCCCAAGTTACAACTGTTTATAAACATGCATGAAAATGAGAAAGTTAGTACATCATTTCCATGAAGTAGCTTTGAATTCCTACATACGGAATTTAACTTCTCCACTGTATTTTCTGGAAAGACTCAAAATATTTTTTAGTTCATACAACTGCCAGTTTGATTTTATGTAATAAAATATGCCATTTTAGGATTAAAGGAGAAAAGGAAGACTAAATAATGATTCATTAGCRTCTTCTACCATCAGCCAGATTTTTCTGTTGAGTTACAAAGAAAGGGATGGTATGTCTGCACAAAGGTCAAAATACCTTCTATTAAAATGTTTTCAAACTTTTATTAAAATGCTAATTATTTAGAAACAATATAAAGGCTGTTTTAGCACCCAAAGCAAATTTTTTGAAAACTTTTTTCTTCCTTGCATCATCTGGTAGAGATTGCTTTATTGTTTATGGAAAAATTTGGGTAAATGATTCAAGGTTATAATGATTCTATGTATTTTTCTTTATTTAATAATTGGAATTGACTCTAAGTGTATATGATTGTATATTTTGCTGACGATACTACCTACACATATCTTCCTTTACCCGTCTCCTGCTCATGGATTGTAACAAGATAAAATTCATCTCAATGGCATATTGCCATGATGTGCTGGCAAAGAGGAACCAGTGCAGGATTGTCAAACAATTGTGTTTTCTTTAAGCCAATGCCATAAAATTAAAACCACATTTCAGGATAAGATATTCCATATGCTTTTAGCAGCCTTCTGGGAAGGCCTTGGTGCTTTTTGTAACTCAATACCCCAGTTCTTGAGAGACAGAAATAATCAGTTGAGAATCTATTYAGCGAGCATAACTGAAAATGAACATTCTCTTGGTTCTGGCTCKACTGTTTATACCATTATGTGGAATRCACACACCTATGAAGAATTTCTGGTAAAATGGAAAAGGCATTCATATTTTGCAACATATCTAAAAACTTATATTAATGGTCTCATTATGTTTCTTTTAARTATTTTTAATGTAATAGATTTTGATCATAATACATTTTATCTCTAAGTATTTTTAATGTAATAGGTTTTGATCATCTTCTTTCCCTTCCCATAACTTCTCCAAGATCTCCTTTCCCACCAGTTTTTAAAGGTGATACTTTTCCTCTGGGCACCACAAGCATAATCTATGTCATCCCACAGTTGATACCTGAGAAATTTAGAAATTATATTTGAAATGGAAAACTTTGGRGACTGTTCAAAGTACCAAATTGTGACTCTATTCTCATTTAATACAGAGAATGATCTGTGATATGAAGAGAATTCAGATATAGTTATATTAAAAAGTAAACAGGAGGCATTAGAACCAAATTTGTTAAGGCTATGAATATAATCTAACGTAAACACYGCAAAATGCTCATGCCTTACTCATGATACATGTCAAACTTAGAAATGGTGGCACTTGAATGTGATGCCCCTTTGACATTGTCCATGGAAATGTTAAAGGGAGAAATTATTGAGACTCACAAATAATATGCAAAWCCAATTTTTATTCTTTCCTCATTAGACYTCCCCCAGAGYTGGTAACAATCAYTGCAAATAACAGTCTTGACACCAACTTCTGAGAATTCTWCTTTGCTCTTATCATAGGAATGGCCTTAAGGAATAAAGGGGTTAAAAGACACCTAGCCAAAGGCTAGAGGTGAAACACAAGCCTAAAAYGTATATTGTCCATAATTCAGAGTCTTAACCACCAAATAATAGAAGGATGTATTTTCCTAAAGCTGATGAACTATACACAGGTATATGTGGTCAAGCCTATAGTTTTACTTCCTGGCACATTTACACGGGGCTAATTGGGCTAAGTAGGACCACCAAAATTTCATCTTCCACTTCAAATAGTAAAGTTAAGTGGTTTGAAATAACTCCCAAAGAAATAGAAGGGGTCATAGAAAGCCTCCCGACCAAAAAAAGCACAGGACCAGATGGTGTTAGTGCAGAATTCTATCACACCTTCAAAGAAGACCTAATTCCAATACTCTTCAAACTATTCCACAAAAKAGAAACAGAAGGAACACTACCCAACTCATTCTAC
>BDUI01001556.1:130203-143262 GCA_002335545.1 Apodemus speciosus | reverse complement strand
GGGAGGGAAAAAGACATATGGGACATCTGGGGGGCGGGGAAACCAGAAAAAGGGAAATGAAATGTAAATAAAGAATATATCCAGTAAAAAAAATATCAAGGATAGACATCAACTCAGGGTAAAAGAATGATAAAATATATTCCAAGCAAGCTGGTGAGATTTTTAATAGCTGACAAAATAGACTTCATACCAAAACTAATCAGAAGAGATAAGGAAAGCCACTACATACTCACTCATCAAAGGAAAAACCTACCAAGAGGACATTTCACTTCTTTTTTTTGTGGGGGTTTACTTGGCTTACAAGTCTATAGAATAGTCTATCATTAAAGGAAATGTTGACAGAAATTTAAACAGGGCAGTAACTTGGAAGCCGGAATTAATGGAGAGGCCATAGAAGGATGCTGTTTATTGGCTTTCTCTCCACAGTCTGCTTAGCCTGCGTTGTTAGAGAATCTATGACCACCAACCTAGGAGTGGCACCACCCACAATGTGTTGGGCCTGTCCCTATCCATCACTAATTGAGAAAATACTCTACAGGTTTCCCTACAGTCTGATATTATGGTGGAATTTTCTTGATTGAGGGTCCCTCCTCTCTGATGATTCTAGCTGTGTCAAGTTGACATAACTAGTCAGCACAAATGACCCATTGTCAAGAGTGAGTCAATTTTATCTAAGAATGTAGTCCTTTATTTAACATCTATGCCCCAAACACAAGGGCATACACGTTTGTAAAAGAAACACTACTATAGCTTAGATCACATATTGACTTTCAAACACTCATTATGGGAGGCTTTAATACCCCATTATTGCCAAAACTAAACATTATTGACAAAAACTAAACAGAGTAATATTGCAGCTGACTGACATTATAAATCAAATGGACCTAACAGATATTTACAGAACATTTCACCAACACACAAAAGAATATACCTTCTTCTCAGTACCTCATGAAACTTTCTTCACCACATACCCACACATAAAGCAAGCTCAGCAGATACAAGAAAATTGATATGACCTTTTTATCATCCTATCAGATCATGGAGTAAAGCTGGATATGAACAACAACATAAACAACAGAAAGCTTACAAATTAATGGGCGCTGAACAACTCACTATTGAATGAAAAATGAGTTAAGACATAAGAAATTAAAGACTTTCTGGAATTGAAAGAAATGAATACATAGCATTTCCAAACTTATGTGATACCATGAAGTTGGTTCTAATAGACAAGTTCATAGCACTAGGTGCCAACATTACAAAATTAGAGAAATTTCATACTAGTAATATATCAGCATACCAGAAAGCTCTAGAACTAAAAGTAATCATAAGGACAAAAGGGAGTATTCACCAAGAAATAATCAAATGCAGAGCTGAAATCAATAATATAGAGACAAGAAAAATAGAAAGAAACAAACAGTGGTTTCTTTGAGAAACTGACAAACCTTTATCCAAAATTAACTAAAGACATAGAGAGAATATTGAAATTAACAAAATCATAAATGAGAGGTGGGCATAACAATAGACAATGAGTAAATCCAGACAATCATACTAAAGGCATACTTTAAAAATCTGAACTCTACCAAATTAGAAAATCTAAAGGAAAGAAATAATTTTCTCAAAATTACCATTTACAAGAGTGAAATTAAGATAAGATCAGCAATTTAGACAGACCTATAACTCCTAGTGAAATAGAAGCAGTAATAGTTTCCCTACCAAAAAGCCCAGGGCCAGATGATTTTGTACAGAATTTTAGGAAATTTTCAAAGAAGAGTTAACACCAATACTCTTCAAATTATTCCACAGAATAGAAACGAAAGGAACATTGTCCCGTTCATTCTATGAGGCCACAGTTACCCTGATACTCAAACCACATAAAGACCCAACAAAAAAAAGACAAAAAAGAAAAGTACAGACTAATTTCCCTTATGAAAACAGATGCAAAAGAAGTAAATGAAATACTTATAAGCCAAATCCAAGAGCACATTAAGAAGATCATCCATCACTATGATCAAGTAGGTTTCATTCCAGAGAAGCAGGGATGGTTCAACATATGTAAATCAGTAAATATAATCCACCATATAAACAGACTGAAATATGAAAACCACAGGATCATCTCATTGCCTTCAGAAATGGCTACTGACAGAAATCCAACACCCCTCATGATGAAAATCCTGGAGAGATCAGGGATACAAGGAACATGCCTAAAAATAGTAAAGGCCATGTACAGAAAGTCCATAACTAACATTAAATTAAATGGAAAGAAACTCAAAGCAATTCCACTGAAACCAGGAACAATATAAGTTTACCCACTCTGGATATACTCAATACAGAATGAATTGAAGTCTTAGCTAGCGCAATAAGACAACTGAAGGAGATCAAGGGGATACAAAGTAGAAAGGAAGCAGTCCAAGCATCTTTATTTGGAGATGATATGATGGTATACATAAGTGACCCTAAAAGTTCAACTAGAAAACTCCTACAGCTGATAAATATTTTAAGCAAAGTATTTGCATATAAAAATTAACTCACAAAAATCAGTAGCCCTACTGTATACAAATGACAAATGGACTGAAAAGGAAATCAAGGAAACAACACCCTTCACAATAGCCTCAAATAATATAAAATATCCTGGAGTAACTGTAACCAAGTAAAGACTTGTATGATAAAAACTTAAATATATTAATAAAGATCAAGAAGTTATCAGAAGATGAAAAAAATCTCACATGCTCATGGATTAGTAGAATTAATATAGTACAATGGCCATCATACTAAAAGTAATCTACAGAATAATCCACATTTAAACTCTAGCACTATTCTTCACAGATCTTGAGGACACAATTTTCAGCTATGTAAAGACATACAAAAGCCCAGGAGAGCTAAAACTATTCTAAACAATAAAGGAACTGCTGGAGGTGTTACCATCACTGGTTTTACATTGCACTACAGAGTTACAGTAATAAAAACTGTATGGTATTGGCATAAACATAGACATATTGGTCACCCAGAATATGAAGACACAGAAATAAATCTATAAATCTATACCCCTATAGACATCTGATTTTTGATTTAAAAAATCAGAAATACATAATGGAAAAAAAAGCATCTTCATCAAATGGTGTTGGTAAGATGGCTTCATGTAAAAGAATCACACACTTCATGAAACTCAACTCCAAATAGATCAAAGATGTCAATGTAAAACCAGGTCCACTGAACCGGATAAAAGAGAAAGTGAGGAGTAGCCTTGAACTCATCATCATAGAAGAGTTTCTGAACAGAAAATGATAGTACGACAATTAAAGAAAATGGGACCTCAAAACTGAAAGTTTCTGTAAAGCAAAGGACAATGTCATTCAGACAAAGCAATAGACTTCAGAATGGAAAAATATTTTTTTTACCAACTACACATCAAATACAGGGATAATATCAAAAATATATAAAGAAATCAAAATCCTAGATATCAAGAAAATAAACATATTAAAAATATGGTACAGACCTAAACAGAGCATTCTCAATCGTGGAAATTCAAATGCTGAGGAACACTTTAAGAAATGTCCATTAACCTTAGCCATCAAGGAAATGCAAACCAAAATTGCTTTGATATTTCATCTTACACCTGTCAAAATGGCCCAAGATGAAAACAAAANGCTGGGATTAAAGGCGTGCGCCACCACCGCCCAGCTGATTTCTTTCAATAGAAGAATGGATAAAGAAAATGTAGTATATTTACACCTAGCTGTTTAAAAATGGAATTCACAAGTAAATGGATGGAACTAAAAACATCATCCTTGGGGAGGTATCACAGAAAGACAAATGTGCAGGAAGACAAATATATGTTCACTTACATGTGAATATTACCTGTTAAGTCGGCATGATAACCAAGGTACAATCTGTAAACCACCGGGCTTAGGTATAGAGCAAGGGGCTATGTATCTCATTAGGAAAAGAAAATAGAATAGAAAATCATGGGTAGATGTGAGCAGGGCTGGAACAGGAAGATCAAGTTGGAAAAGGGCGGGAAGAGAGGACAAGGGRAGGAATATGGGGAGAGAAAACTAAAATTAAGGAGCATTTAAAGGGTAGTATTGAAACCTAGTACAGTAGAAGGTTCCTAAAATATATACATATATGAATGTATTCTAAGTGAAATTGAAAATAATAAGGGATACAGACCCAATAAATTGAAAATAATAGGGAATATTGTCACCAAATGAAGCTTCTGGTACCAGTAGAATTGTTTTGATGGCCAAAGAGGTCCCATGGGAATCTCCAAAAAACCCAGGCAATAGGTTGCCTTCCCTAATCTGATGACAAGGCCCCATTGCTGAAGACAACACCTACACAACTCACTGAACATGAGGAAGTTACACTGGTGTCTACATAGAGCCTTCACCCCCTAGGATCTAGTGTCTTTCATTCAGGAAGGTATTCTGCATGCCACCAAAAGAGAAATGTAAACACCAGTCCAGCCACAAACCCTGTGATCTACAATGAAGTCCTGCCAATAAGACATGTTAGTACAATGATGGCACAAATCTTGTGGGAGTAGTCAACCAATATCTAACTTGACTTAAGGCCCATTTTACATACTGGACAGTGCTTCAGTGATCAAGAATCTGAGACTAGATAACCCTATGGTTAAACCAAATACTACTTATCTTTTAAAAAATAGCAATAAAATGACTCCTAATGACCTTCTGCTATTGTGATAGATCAGTGCCTTGTTCAACCATCATCAGAGAGGCTTCCTCCTGCAGCAGATGGGAACATATACAGAGACCCACAGCCAGACATTATGAGGCCAGTGAAAGAGACCTTGGAACACTCAAGCCTAAATGTGAGGTCCCTTGTAACACGCCTCCAGATCTTAGCACATCTGACTCTAGGATGGAAGTACTAGTCAAGCCCGTAAAGCTGAGATTGTACTGGCTGGTTTTGTGTGTCAACTTGACACAGGCTGGAGTTATCACAGGAAAAGGAGGTTCAGTTGGGGAGGTGCCTCCATGAGATCCAGCTGTGGGGCATTTTCTCAATTGGTGATGAAGTGGGGAGGGTCCCTTGTGGGTGGTGCCATCTCTGGGCTGGTATCCTTGGGTTCTATAAGAGAGCAGGCTGAGCAAGCCAGGGGAACCAACATCCGTCAATGGCCTCTGCATCAGCTCCTGCTTCCTGACCTGCTTGAGATCCAGTCCTGACTTCCTTTGGTGATGAACAGCAACAGGGAAGTATAAGCTAAATAAACAAACCCTTTCCTCCCCAAGAAAGATTCAAAGCTTCACTGTATACTGAGATCCCAAATACCCAGTGTCGTCCTTAGCCAGGTATTAAACAATGTCAGAAAAATCTTTGGTAAATACCCCACAGCAGTGGTCAGGGGGACTCCTAGGTGGTCCACGACCATGTTCTGGGGCCCCACGACTCAGTTTAATAATTTGCTACCTAATGTTTTGGAGCATCTCTGACCTGCCCCCAAAAGAAACAAATTAGAAGGTCGCCTGGTCTCTCACCTCCAAAGGTAAGTCTGGTCAAGGCACCTTCTGTTTGGACAAATAGGAGAAGTAGGACACAACTTCTGATCTACTGTCCAGGATCTGAGTGAGATGTCACTGAGTTTCCTGTCTGTTCAGGTGTGTGACTGTGTGGTGGCCACCCTTGGCTGTTTTCACTGTGTGTCTCTATGTCATTCTACATGTTTCTGTCAAATTTGTTTCCCTTTATTGACAAGTGGCTTTCTGAAGTGTGAGATACACACCTCTGTTGTGTATTAAAAAATGAATCCACACTACTGCCAACAAGGCAGTGCTGGCTGGCCAGGCACTGGCAGGCAATGGCTGGCCTGTTTCTCATCTCGTAGAGACTTTCTGACTCAGAATCTGAAATCTCTCCACCCAGCTCACTAAGTTCCCACTGGCAGGTTGCTACCACACCAGCCCCATGCTTCAAAACTCCCATGGCCTTTTGTGGTGCACATCTGGCAAACCCACACTTTGTAGCTGTACCTTTCTCTCCCAGTTAATCCACTGTGTGAAGGAAAACACCACACCCACATATAGTTCAGAAACAATGGTAACTCAATTGCTGGGCACAACAACTAGAATCCAAATCTTGTAAGCCTTATTAAATCTAAATCCTCCCATGGTGAGCGGATTCGCCATCTAAAATGGGAGACACTGGTAGCTACATCTGAATCAGTTTGGCTTTGCCAGGTTATCCCAGGGGTAGGGGGAAGGAAGACCTCCACCTGCCCCACTCCTGGAACACTCACTTGTTTCATTCATCCCCTGGCTCCTGCTCATAGTCCTGGGTCATCCCAAGTGGGTCTAGGCCCCTCTATCAAGTCAGGGAGGAGCTGAGTCTCTCATCTAGAGCCCCCTGCAATCTAATTAGAATATGCACAGGGAGGGGGAAATAGTTCCCTGCCTGTTTTAATCAATCCCAGGAAAGAGAAAAAGAAGAAACTCCTTTCCTTGCTTTTTCATAACTTATGTCATCTTTTCAACCAATGATAAATATAATTGGAAAACTCAAATCCAAACCTTCTCTGGAAAAAAGTAGAAAAACCACCCCTGGGCCTGGTGGTGGGAGGTGAGGTAGGGAGAGGATCACTGCTGGACAATGTAGCCTGGACAGAATGGAATTCCCCTCCTGGCCAACACTGACCAAGGAGAATTAACAGTTTTTCACTGGGTCCTTTTTAGAAAGATTAAAGACAGCTGCTAAAAAGACTTATTTTGTTAGCCAGTTTGCCCCAGATATTAGAAAAAAATTATAAAAATTAGAAATATTAAAGGTATAATTGGTCCCAGTTAAGGGAGATAGCTCAAAAGGTCTTTTAAAAACAGAGAACTGATTAGGACAAGAACTTTTGTATAAACTGAAAAGCCACTGTCACTATCTCTGATGATTAAACTCATTCAGATTTAAAGATATCCAGGAAAATTTTGGTATCTTACCCTCTGTCAGAAGAGACTCTTCTTGCTGAAAGTACTGTTCCAATCAAAAGATACCAGTGGATTGCCTCTCAGCCTGACAACAAGATTCCTGGGAGTACAGGCAGAAACCCAGGACTGGCCCAACACCAAGTTCCTATAATTGTTCAACTAACCAATTCAGCTACCCTGGCCAGATTAAACAATAATGACACTAGAAACAAAAGGAGAATTGCAGTTTGTATGCCTGGCTTGAAGAGACAGACATCCAGGTGCCCTTCCAGTCACGCAGAAATATGCCTCCACTGTTTATGAAGAAGCCTGGGACCTCTGATTCTCAGGAGTCTGATTCTTGCAGAGAAACAGGTTTATACATACTGTCTTGGAACCGAAAGATGCAGGCTTCAGTTTGCCATTGGCAGAGGTGAGTCAACCCATCTTTGCTTTTAACTGGACAGACCCAGAGGGGAGTTGCAGTGGGCATCATACCTGGAACTGATTGCTGCAAGAATTTAAAGACACTAAATGCTAATCTCCTGCCTTTCTATCAGGTTCTCTAGACCACAGGCTTAAAATATGTAAATGACCTCTGCTTAGCCTCTGAAACTAAAATAAATTATTAAAGGGCCACTGAGGGACTGCTGCAAGAGTTACAGACTTCAGGCTACAGAGTGTCAGCTAAGAAAGCCCAGCTTTGTACATCAGGGGCTGCCTGTCGTGACTACCAGCTGAAGGGAAGCAAAAGGAGCCTGTCTCAGAGCAGGATCGCTGCCACCCTTCAGATCCCCACTCCAAAGACTAGGAGACAGGTTCAAGGGTTCCTAGGTGCAGTTGGGTATTGCTACCTCTGGATACCAGAGTTTGCAGAAAATAGTAAGGCCTCTCTCTATACAGCAGCACAAAGCAGGGCGCTGAGCCCCTAATCTGGACTGAGACTAAAGCAAAGGCATTTGAGGCTTTAAAAACAGCTCTGCCTTCAGTTCCAGCCCTGGCACTTCCAGATGTCTCAAGAGCTATTCATCTGTTTGTCCATAAGACAAAAGACATTACAAAAAGAGTTTTAACCCTAATTTTGGAGCCATGGAAATGCCCTGTGACATACTTGCCCAAATGATTAGACCCTGTAGCCACAGGATGGACCTGTCTAAGAGCTGTGGAGGGTACTGCCAGTCTAATAAAAAAAAGTTGGGGCTTGGATCTTATAACTTACAGCAGCACCCTATGCCACTGAGGCCTTCCTCCAAAGGACACCAGAATACTGGCGTAGACCTCTAATACCTGTGTGATCCAGTACCAGGCCCTATTCCTGGACGGCCCCTGAGTCCGGTTTGAGAAATCCACTGGCAGAAGTCCTGCTACCCTCTTGCTTGTCATCATGACAGACCACCTGCAGGCACTCATCCCTGAGTGCCACAAGATGAAAGATGAAACCAGGTACACAGGAGCAGCAATAGTTATTTTAACAGAAATGATTTGGGCCCAAGCYGGGTACCTCAGCCCAGAGAGCAGAACTGATAGATGTGACCCAGGCTCTCAGCCATGGAAAAGGAAGGCCCACCACCATCCATATACACAGACAGTGGCTGTGCTTTTACTACAGAGCATGTCCATGGTATGGTTGACAGAGAAAGAGGGCTAAGGAAAGAGAGAAAATCTTGACCCTCCTAGAGGCTACTTGGCTTCTGCTACAAATTGCTATCCTCCACAGCCCCACTGCTGAGAACATCAAAAAGATGACTCTCCTGAGGCCAACATTACCGAGGTCACTAACCTGGCRGCCAGACAAATGGCCCTAAGACCAATGGGGCCTATTGATACTCTGACAGCATACCCCAACCCAGTGCTGCCCGAGACCCCATGGTACAACTAAGAAGAAACAGAGGATTTAAAAAGAAAAAAATGGACAACTCAAACCCACAGGTTGATAGAGACCACCAAAGGGAAAGATCATTCTCCCAAAAAACAACTAGCAGGACTCTAATAATTGACCTTCTCCAGGCTACTATTCTTGGGTCCATGAGACATTCTATGCTGCTCAGGCTAAGGTGTGTTATACTGAAACAACTGGACAGCCTAGCACAAAATGTCCCAGTCAGTGGCAGGTTTGAGTTCAAAGGAATCCCAGCCAGTCCTTACTCCAACATACTCTGGAAAAAGTAACATCTGGCCTGCCAGGAGAGAATAAAAATACTTACTAGTTTTGACAGATACCTTTGCCATGTGGGTAGCAGTGTTCCCCATCAGGACTGAAACTGTTCAAACAGTAGCTACAAAGTTCCCCCTCCCCCTTAGCAATGGCGTCCAACAATGGCCAGGCTTTCAGAGCCAAAATCCCTCTCCATTAATAGTTAAGGATTTAGGCATAGATTAAAAACTTCATTGTACAGACCTCACAATTCTGGGCAGGTAAAAAGCAATAAATAAGCTATCAATCCTAACAAAACTCTCATTGGAGCCCAGTGGAAGATGAATAGGCCTCCTTCCTTTGGGCTTTGAGCTCACTGAATCCCTATATAGTATGAGATTTACCCTCTGTGAGATTATACTTGGAAGACCTCCCCCCTCCCCCCCCCACCGCCGCCGCCCCTCCACTTCCCAGGCTCAGAGACAAACAGTTGACAAAACTCTCTGATACTCCTTTCTCAAGTCACTACAAGCCCTCCAGTTCTCCAATAAAGGGCTGTTCATTGAAATATCCAAAAGACCCAACTGACCTCCAAGTCCACCATCAGTTTGCACCACCTGAGTCTAATGATACTGTCTTAGTTAAAACAGAGAACCAAAGGGGCACTGCAACCAACTTGGAAAGAACCCCACACACGATTCTCTCCACTCCCGTGACTATGAAGGAAGCTGCCATTACATCAAGGATCTGCCGCATCCAGGTCAAAGGAGCAGAAGCCACAGGCGCAGCCAAATGGACTGTTTCTGGTATAGATCCACTAAAATGAAGGTTTCATTGGTCCCCAAGCCCTTCTACTCCATGCCCTTCTCCCTCCTCCTGGGTTTTACATTTAGTATGAATACAGGGTTATGGTCCAACACCCACTGCCCTCGGGACTGGACCTGGAAACTGAAAAGAGAGATGCAGGGAAGGCAGTTGCTAATATGGCTGCTGATCAGGATCCCATATTCTCTCTTGACCTTTTTGTTTACTGCCTGTTTTAAGTGTCTGCTTTTATTGAAAAAGAAAAGAAAAGAAAAGCTGTTGGAATTTCTCTTCTGAGATAGGAATACAGAGTTTACAATTCTATGCATGCCCCGTGGCTGGGCCCCTAGTTGCCAGGAAAAAGAGAGTTTCCATTGCAAAAACTGGGGTTGCATAACAGATTTCCTGAAAACACACAGATAAATATACAGAAAGAAAGGCCTCGCCCAAGAAATGTACAGCAGGAAAATCTAGGAATCTGTAAGAGAGATGGCCTTTGGAAAACAGGTAAAACCTGAGAAACAAGAAGGGACAGTGGATATAGAGTTAATCATTCCCAGCCTGAATCAGCAAGGATTGCTAATTATGCTTAGATCCCCTGTGGTCATACATACAGATAGGAAGGAACTAACCAGACTATCAGTCCATTGACTGACAAAATTCACTGTGATTGGAACAGCCCAAATTAACAATAGTGGACATGCAAGAGGGTGGAACTAGTATAATATCCAAAACCTTTAACCCAGGCACTTCCCCCTTCTTCTGGTGCCTGTTGGTTCGCCTCATGGGTTAATTCATCTGGGTAACAGCAATATTACCGAGCCCCTGAGACTACTTGGTGGGCACAGACTAATGTACCTCTTCTGACACTTCCAAAAGTAACTAGACAGGTTGGTCAGGATCTAGAGATATTGAGTTTCCATTTCTGAATTAAAACAAGTTGATTACCTTGCAAAAATGATCTTACAAAATTGGAGAGGCTTAGACTTACTTCTCATTGGATAAAGGGACTATGACTTTGAGAGAAACCTGTTGTTTCTATGCCAATTGATCAGGAGTAATTAGAAAAACATCTTACCATGCTTGGGGAAAACCACAAACAGTGAAAGGGGCAAAGACATAAATCAAAGAATTGATACCAGTCTCTTATCTTTTGATTCCCCTGGCAAGCTACTCTGCTATCAACACTGGCTGGGCCTTTAATTCTTATTGATTGGATTAACAGTGGAGCCCTGCATCTTAAGCTATATGGCCAATTATGAATCAGTTCAGTATAATTAATGATTCTTAGGACTCACTTGGGGAGAGGTTCTGAGAGAGGGGGGTGTCTGGAATCCGTGAAATAAATGATCGAAGTCAAATTGTGGGTTCAAGTTGGTGGCCTATATTCTGCTGGAAACAGCTTTCCAGCCTGCTTTCTCTCTCTATTCTGCTTTCTCTCTGATCTGCTGTGAAGATCTCCAGACAGCTCTGTTTCACTCCAGATAGTTCTTCAAGCAGTTCTCTCTTGCTCTTCTAAAAATTTCTCTGGATAGCACATCTCTTGCAGATCATAAGCCCAGTCTTTTATTTTCCATATCAATCCAGTCACTTACTCCAGGTTTCCTTTTGATTATCCTGTAACTCAGCATCCTGTGACCCCCTCAGCCCTGAGATTCTTAGGAGACAGCAAGCACACATTTGCTTTAATGTCACTGTCTGTGGAGTCCTATTTATAGTCCCTCCCAACATCACGTCCTCCACAGGTCTTGCCTCAGCATGTGTCTGTCTCAGCTGACATCACTGTCAATCAGCCTGAGTCTGCAGAAGAACCTGCAGCACACCACCAGAAGTTTTTTGTTTTTTTTTTTGTTTTTTTTTTTAAAACAAATATTCCTTTAATTATTACAGAAAAAAGAAACAGGATGAACATTCATTTTTTTTTTTTTTTTTTTTTGATTTGTTTCTCTCTACGGAGTCCAAACAATTGGAGCTCAACAACGTATGTAAGACAGACCAATACATGTGTGCTGTTAGGGAAGAATCCTTCATCACATGGCCTTTCATGAGTTTGCTTTAGCAGAACATCCTTTCACCTGTGTCCACTTCAGAGTAACACTCCTTCTCGTGTTTGCCTCAGCAAAACACCATGCAACACAACTGATTTTCCAAAGAACCCTTAAGTTTCCACTTCACCATGTTTTTTAGAGTTATTTTCCACAGTCCTAAGGGCTGCCCTGAAGGTCCCAGTATTTACCATTTTGGTGAGACATTAGCCTCCCAAGGACACCTTCACCTCCCTAGGACATTCCTCAGAGGAATGTGAAAATGCATACATTCTTATACAAACAGCCATGACACTCATGGAAGCTCACATCTGCTGGTCCTGTCCCAGGGGCAGGAACCATGTTACTCTGTCCCCAACAGGGCCACACCAGACCCGGCATAGGACCAACTACACCTGTTTAGAGCAGAATAAGTCCGCTATTTTACTCATTTACCTAGACCAGTGTAGAAAGTAAAAAGCCCCCAGACTTTAGTAGGCCCCTGACTTTAACACAACTGACTCCATGATGGAAAAACTATTCAGGCCATAAAACTCAAAATTTAGACAGACCTGCCAAAATGAAAATAAAGACCTAATGTATCAAAGTTCATTGTTCTGGGAAAGCCTAAATGTACTAACTTCCGCTTTTTTTTTTTTTTTTTTTTTTTTTTATAGCTCTTGTTAACTGAAGTATGTCAACCCAGAATGTGTATGGGGGGGAGGGGAGGGGTGTACCTAAAAACTCACCCTGAGAAAGATCCAGTGTTACACTGGGATCCTGAACACTCAGAGTAGTCACTGGCTGGCTAATAAACTTTCTACTGGCTTAAACCGGTGTCTGAGCAGTCCTCTCTGGTGGATACACCACAACGCCCTCAGGGCTCAGGGAACCCTGTGGAAGAGGAGGCAGAAAGAGTATAAGAGCCAGAGGGAATGGAGGACACCAAGTAGACAAGGCCCTCTGAATCAACATGAACAGAGCTCACATGACCTCAGACTGGGGCAGCATGCACATGGGCCTGTAATTGCATGTGCAGTGTCATTTGTGTGTGTATTATGGCTTCCAGTCTAGCATTTAAAAATGCTAGATTCCTAAGCTCAACTCCAAGTGGATCAAGGACCTCCACATAAAACCAGACACACTGAAACTAATAGAAAAGAAACTAGGGAAGACCCTA